>UELW01000619.1:0-98541 GCA_900490495.1 Danionella dracula | reverse complement strand
TTCTGTTAGCTGGATGACATCGCACAGATAAGTTGTTTTATCTTGTGTGTATTCGATGATTTCCCGCAGCTACAAGTTCAGATTAGTGAAGAAGACGTTTGTTATATTTCCATTATTCTGATCAGTAGATCGCGTCTGATCAACAATTCTCTGTATGAATTATTCTGCCACTCTTAAGTCTCTAATTCCTGTTGCGTGGCTCTGTTCGTTGGGAACTCAACTCCGGGAATGAGAATTTCCAGAAGCGACGGAATCATTTCTGAATCCCTTGAACGATTATAAAACACTTTGTGATCTCGAATGCTCATTAAATTGGACCTTTGGAAAGCGACGATTCAGAACCTTAATGTGAACAATAACTCCTAAAGTAATTATAATTTACGCGAAGAACTAATACGCTCGAGAAGAGAAAAGAACATTAACATGAAGGGTTTTATATTCCAACTTTCAATCATTACACAGTTAGCGCGTTCGTCTGTACTTTCTTTGTTCTCCCTGCGAGCGCTGTTTATCCACAGAGAGCAGCATCAAGCAACCACCTTCTGCCACCTTTGATTCCGTCTTTGGGCCAAGGAATAACATCTTACAGCTCTAGCGTTCGTCCATCAGTTTCCTGAAGCAATTCTGCATTATCCAGATCATGAAAATTATGATCTCACACTGCAGCTTCTGAAACAACAAACGCAGAGAGCTGATCGTTAAGAGATTATTCGATCACTAATATCACTGATAACTGTTTATTAGACCTGCTCTGATAACTAGTATTGATTAGTTTTCAACAGCACATGGTTTAACTTAAACAGGGCAGATAAATAATTCTGTTTTTGGGTTATTATTTTACAAATTAATCAACCTCCTTAAGTGAAAAAGGGAACTTTTTATGTTGAAGTTTTACTGCTTGTGTTACATTCTCTCCAATTCACCACTGTACTCTTGTCTCGCAGAATAAACATTTTGTGAAACAACAATTAATCTAAAAAAAAAGCTCCTTAAATCCTTGAAGAAAAAGCGTCAATTGTTGTGTTCAAGAGCAAGTGTTTCTGATGAAACTAACACTGGAGCTTTCTCACTCTCTGAGAGTTCCCAAGATATCCTGGTCCCTGAATCTCTCTCATCATTGCAAGAAGCTTTTTCTGATGTCGCTGCAGACTCAGTGCGGCTGTGTAAAGTTCTGTAGCAGTAAAAGCAGCCAATGATTCTTCAACTCTGGGGCCTAAATCCTCGGTGTTCCCCCGGTAGAGCGTTGAGGAAGATCTCCTCGGTGTCCCCCCGGTAGAGCTGAGGAAGAGTCCTCGGTGTCCCCCGGTAGAGCTGAGGAGTCCCGTTGGCCCCCGTTAGAGCTGGAGGAATGAGTCTCGGTTCCCCCTGTAGAGCTGATAAGAGTCCTCAGTGTCCCCCGTTATGAGCTGTAGGAAAATCCCGTTGGTCCCCCCGTAGACGGAGGAAGAGTCTCGGGTGTCCCCCTTATAGCTGGATTAAGATTCCTCGTGTCTCCCCGGTAGAGCTGGAAGGAAGAGTCCTCGGTGGTCCCCCTGTCAGAGCTTGATGAAGAGTCCCCCTCGGATGTCCCCCGGTAGAGCTGGAGGCAGAGTCCTCGGTGTCCCCGTAGAGCTGGAGGAAGAAGTCCGCTGGGTGTCCCCCGTTAGAATCTTGAGGAAGAGTCCGCCTCGGTGTCCCCCTGTAGAGCTTGGAGGAAGAGTCCTCGGTGTCCCCCGTAGAGCTGGAGGAAAGTCCTCGGTGTCCCCCGGTAGAGCTGGAGGAAGATTCCCTCGGTGTCCCCGGTAGACGAGCTGGAGAAAGTCCTCGTGTCCCCCGGTAGAGCTGGAGGAAGATTCCTCTGTGTCCCCGTAGAGCTGGAGGAAGCGTCCTCGTGTCCCCACGGTAAGGCTGGATTAAGATTCCTCGGTGTCCGCCCGGTCGAGGCTGGAGAAGAGTCCTCGGTGTCCCCGTAGAGCTGGATCAGAATCTCGGTGTCCACCGGGAGAGCTGGAGGAAGACTCCTCGGTGTCCCCCTGACACAACGCCATAGCAAAAATAGTTAGAGGCGAGTTGAGAAGAACAGATAACACAAAGAGTTTTCATCTGTTCAGGGGACTAGAAGAGAAAGAGTTTTGGAGTGAATGAGTTCAATATAAGCTCCTCTTCTATAAACCCGGAACAGCACACAGCGAACCAAGTCCTGAAACACACTGAGTTTACTTCACATTCTTTTTTGTTCGTTTGTTTTTTTTTGAGGTTTGCAGCCCCTTTTGTACGACGGTGCATACTGCCACCCTGCCTGGATCTTAAAGTTTAAGGATCACGAAATGAACGAAAGAAAAATGTCCTTCGGAAATTTATCACATCTTAGGTTATTTTATATTACACTATTAAAAATATAAATAAGTTAGTCTTTCATTGATGTATTCCTTTCGTTTTTCCTTTGTCTTTCTTTGCATTTGCTCCTACATCAGTATTATAAACATGCTACCACTATTGTTTTTCTTTTGGTTACTTTTCTCACATTTCCCTTTTAGGTGATTTCCTAATTTCTAATGTGAACCGTTTA
Organism: Danionella dracula; assembly: GCA_900490495.1. NCBI lineage: Eukaryota > Metazoa > Chordata > Actinopteri > Cypriniformes > Danionidae > Danionella > Danionella dracula. The sequence continues at coordinate 95,993 of UELW01000619.1, read as the reverse complement.
AATCACTATATGCTCAATTCTTAACTTATTTTCATTTTTCTACTTAATTTTGACTTTGTGGTTGTTTTTTTACACGTATCGTCTGTCTCTCCTTCTTTGTTTTTTTACTGATGTGATGAATTTATTATCGATGAATTGCTTACTTCTGATTTACTCAAAGCTATTTCTTTGAATATTTTGACTTGTTTTTTACTGGTTTGTTTTATTTGTTAAAATACTGTTAGTGTAATTTAGTTTATGATCACATTTATCACATTTTTTGCTATCTTTATTGCTTGTCGTTCTGCAGTGAAGACTGTGAGGGGATCACTTTATCTTTCTTTTATTCTGATTTGTTTCCTGATATCACAACAGCTGCTCCTGTTCTACCTGGAGCTGATCTTTATAGCCTTCTGTGTGAGATTTCTGACTGAGTTTACGACTCTTTTCAAGCAAATAAATCAACTCTGATCAACGCTCCAGAGAAAAGGGGGCGCTAATATGCACAACAAGCTGAATGCCCACGCAAGCAAACAAGAAGAAGAAGAAAACGAGGTTCTGCTGGTAGAACTTTCTTTGATCTCCTCCTTTTTTTAACTATTTAAGAGCGTAAATCTAATGTAACCCTTTGTTTGGATATGAATGTGAAGAGAATTATAGTTTGGCTTGTAGAAACTCTCCAAAAGCCTCTTTGCTTTGCTGGTTAGAGCATGCATTAACACTGACAGGAAGTTCGTTTCAAGAACACGAGTTCGTTTCACAACAGATTCTTTACTTCAGAGTAAATGTGTTTCGTGCTTATAACAGGATTCCATTCGTTTTATAAATGATTCGTGTTACGATCACAAACCTTTATTTTTACGAGTCGATGTGGCAAGCTAAGTCGTGCCCTCTGGCGGCAACTGCGCATGTGCGTAATCTAGAGTTCGGCAGACCAAACGGACCATTTTCCTTTCGCTTCACGTCAACGTCTGCGATTAGCTGCATTTAATTTCTTAAAGAATGTGTTTGGCTTTATTTTTTTAATTTATTTAATCTTTAAGCCTTTTTGTTGTGTGTTTTTTTTTTTTTTAAAATATTTTTTTTTTTAGGGGTTTTTCATTTTCTCCCCTTTTTTTTGTTGTTTTTTTTTTTTCACCCCCCCCCCACCCCTTTTTTTTTTTTTTTTTTTTTCTTTTTCCCCCTTTTTTTTTCCCCTAACCGAGACATTTAACATTTGATCTTTGTTTTCGTTTATAAGGTAACAGGGAAAAATCAACTGAAATTTAAATCTTATACATAATATAGAATGTGTTTAAGAGGCTGAATCCTTTTCCTCTCCACAAACCACACTCACGCGCTGCTACCACATATGCCATAATATAATCACGAATATGTTACACTCAGTGGATGGGGTGGATTTCATTTTTGTTAAAAGTGTTTCTGTATGAATAATAAACTTTTTACACGAAGTGGGCGCCATGTTAAGCTGTTTAAACAATATTCCACAGAACTATAAAATTATTAGCTGAGCCGAAATGATGAAGCATTTAATTTAGCCGTTGTTGTCATTTGCAGAACAAGCTGAAGCTTTTGGAACTTTCTGGATCTCCGTACACACAGCTGGGATTCTTGCGCATTCAAAGTAACTTACGGTATATGAATAAAATGTTCAGCTTATAAATAGAAAGACACAAAATGCAACCTGACCACAATAAATCTTTAATTAACAGGAAATCATAAAAAGTATCCTAGCATACCTCAAATTATAATAAGATAATGCATAGAATTAGGAATTATACCTTTTAATTGGACAATGTGGTTGTGTGTGTAATTGCCTTTTTTCCTTACTTTGGGGTTGTATTTATTATTATTTTTTTATGTATATTTTCCGTCATAGAAATGGTATTATAATGTGAGTTATTTCCGGTGATAGAAAGACAACGGTGCATTTAAAGGGAAATTCGTCTGGTGACCTCCTTGTAATGTTTTTAATTTTTACTTTTTCATCATTTGATTGTATATGACCCTTTTTTTATGCTTGATTTTAGAAATGTAATTTTTCTTTTTACTCTTTATTTCCAAAGTAAAGCACTTTGAACTAACCCTGTGTACGAAATGTGCTATACAAGTAAACTGCCTTCATCTCACTCTGGAAACATCACAACTACAGCTCACTAGGTGGCGGTATTGCACAAAGTACGAATGCAACTGCCATAAAAACACAATAAGAGAAGAGAATGTTCTGAGGTTCGCGATCTCGGCTCAAGATGAAACTCCGTCTCGTGGCAAGCCATCTTCAGCGGGAAGGTCGCCACCCCGATGGTTCGGGTGCTTGTCTGCATGACTGCATTTGTGAGAAGATCCCGAACTTTGTTCAAATACTCGAGGATCTATGAGCCAAAATGCCCTGAATGAATTTGGATCGAAATATTGTTGACAACCTCTTTATGTGTTTTTATGCAGTGATTTTATGCTGCACAATTGATTTAAGTTTGTTTGCGGTGAGTTCGTTTATACGGTGACCGCGAGGTGCCAAACAATTCACGATGAAGACAACCATTTACAGTTCAGAAATACAACAACAATTAACAAAAAACATAATGGCATTCGGCAAGAAACCACTATCCTAAACCCTTTATAAAACGCTTTAAACCTGAACCCTCTCGCTCTCGTCTCTCTCTCTCACTCTCTCCCTCTCTCTCTCTCTCTCTCATCTCGTCCTGTCTCCCTCTACTCTACTCTCCTCTCCTCTCACGTCTCTCCCTCCATCTCTCTCCTCTCTCTCGTCTCCCCTCCCTCTCTGCACCTCTCCTCTCGTTCTCGCTCTCCCATCTCCTCCCCTATCTCTCCGATCTCATTCATCTCCTCTCTCTAACTCCCTGCTAAGAGTGAGACCCCCCACCCCCCCCCCCCCCCCCCCCCCTCTCTCGCTCTCGTAGGGAATCTTCTCTCGTCTCTCTCTCTCTCCAAAGGCTCATCCTCTTCCTCTCCTCATCTCTCCTCTCACCTGAAGAGCATCATCTCTCACATCGCATCTCTCTCACTGCTCATCTCTGCTCTCATCCTCTCTGCCTCGATCTTCGTCTCTTCCCTCCAAACTTCTCACTCAGCATCATTCTACCCTATCGCACCTTCTCCGCTCTCCTCGTCTCTCAGTCTCGTCCTCATCTCTCTCCTCTCTGCAGTGAGTGAACCAAGGAAACAAAAATCAAGATAAATCATTACTGGCAGTAAAATACTGAATGCACTCTCATCTAAGAAAAGATTTAAACTCTCATGATGGATCACTCTGAAGAAAAAACACCACATGTGATAAATGATGAAAGTTCTTCCATAAAGGACACAAGAGGGATCCACACCGGAGAAACACCATACTCATGGATCAATGTGGGTGGAGTTTTCCTCAAGAAAAGAACCCTTACAAAACACCAGATCCACACAGGAGAAAAACCATACTCTGTGATCAATTGTTAGGTGGTTTTTCTCCTAAAGGAAACCTAATACACACCAGAGGATCCACACGGAAAAACCCATACTCATGTGATCAATAGTGGGGTGAGTTTCTACGTAACGAACCCCTTAAAAAACACAAGATGATCACCAGAGAAAAACCAATACTCATGTTATCAGTGTGGGGTGAGTTTTCCCACGTAAAGAAACCCTTAAAACACACAAGAGGATCCACACAGGAGAAAAACCATACTCATGTGATCAGTGTGGGGTGAGTTTCTCAGAGAAAGGAACCTTAAAAAACACAAGAGAATCCACACAGGAGAAAAAAAACCGTACTCCTGTGATCAATGTGAGAAGAGTTTGATTTCAGGAACACATTTGAAGGGACACCAAGCTGTTCATTTAAAGGTGAAGCCGCTTGTGTGCTCTCTTTGTGGAAAAAGTTTTTAAACCGGTTACAGACTTTAAGAGAGCATCAGAAAGAACACAGCGGAGTGAAGAATCATGGGTGCTTTTACTGCTATGAAACCTTTTATCACAGCCATCAACTGAAAACAACACCAGAAAAAGGTTCATTCCAGATAAGAGTGATCAGAGACTCTGTGATTCAGGATCTCTAAACTCTCAGAGAGTGAGAAAGCTCCAGTGTTAGTCAGGAAACACTTGCTCTTGTCTCTTAAACGTCTCGAGAGGATTCACACTGGATAGAAACACTACTAATGTTCATTCTGCAGAAAGAGTTTTGATCTTTATTCCGTCTTGTTTTTGGCAGTTTTAGTCATTATTTTAGTTGTTTGAACATGCATTAGTTTTAGTCGACAAAAAGCAAATGATTATTCTAGTTATAGTCTTTGTAAATTGATATTCAATTGATTAAAATGATCTGTTAATGAGTTATTTTTGTATATTAGAATTTATATACTTTATAGATTGTTGACTCATTTGTAATTGTGAGATTGTAGATGTTTTTTTATTAGTAAATATAATGAAGCAGTGTATGATTTCAGAATTGAACAAAATAAAGTGTTCACACTTTGATGCTCATGAAAAGATTAGCATTTATTCATCTAAAACAATGAGGTTCAAATCATCATTATAGATTGAAGAAATCTGTTTTTATTTGACACACAATAATAATTGATGATCATATTCTGTAAAACTGAAACTGTTTGAAAGAGCCTGAAGAGGACGCTCAAAGGTTCCTCCCATCTTCATCTGATGGGGACACGAGGAGTTCTCAGGCCAGTCTGAAGGCTTCCCGAGTCTCCTCCACGCAGGATTGGTCTGGAACAGCTCCAGAGAGAGTCATCTGTTCTGATAACTTCAGTGAATCCAGTCGTATCCATGAGCTGGATCAATAATAACAGACACCTTTTCCTGTCCTAGCTCGCTCCTCTGTTATAAGAAACCCTCTTTGTTACACTACACTCACAAACAAGGGTTCATTGGAAGAAAACCTGCATAACTTCAACTTTAAAACAATGTATTAACATTTTTAAAAGTTTATTTACTTGAGTATATCTCTTTTCACCCAATAGTATGCTAAAGGAATGTTGCTGTGTCCCACATACTAATATTCTGAAGACTGTAGTGAAACCTCACCAGTGTGCGCCAGCATTGAGTAACGCAACAGAGTCTGTGCAGCTCAGCTTCTTTTATTTATGAGAAAATAACTATTTCTTTAGCTTGCAGTAAATTTCTGAATAAAAGCCTGTTTTTTTAAAGAATGCTCCGATGTCTGCTTGTTTTCTTTTCCTTATAAGTCCATATGTGCATTATTTCAGTCCTGGACTTGATTTCCATGATATTTTCTGAATCTTACGAACTCTTTCTCCAACATTTCCTCCTCTGTACTCTCCTCACGCAGCCATGTTTGATGTTCACCTGCTTCCAGGTTTTTATTTAGTACACAATATTCTAATGTCTTGTTAAAATCAAATAATTTCTACTAGATCCACATTTTGTTCTAAAACTTAACTTTCTGTTGGATTTGAATGAAATGTCTGGCTCTTCTCTCATTGGCCCTGTCCCAGATGGAACGCTGCAAACTTGTGGACTTCCCTCAAGTACATACTCACCCTCGAGGCAACCAGACTTACTCATGACCTTACGGTTGTGGCTGGAGGACATAAGTCCACTACGTTCCTCTTCAGTCCATCTCTCTGACTCATGTTGAGGACGATTATGGGAACACCCTGCAAGACGCCGCAACCTAGGTCCTTCCGCATCGGCTGACGCCAGGCAAGCCGGGCACATCAGTGGTCCAGCACCGAACGGGCCTCCTCCGCCCTGGCCTTAAATATAGACTTAATTTTTAATGGGCAATTGGCAATTCTCTCTCACACCGACTCATACCAGAGGAGGGAGCATCGATCCCAGAGCTGCAGGGAGACGCGCGGAGGCCGTACTCACCACCTCGAAGGCTGGACTTAGAACTTCAGGCAGTTTAATACACGCAAGGTTTCATTGAGGGACCTACGGAAATACGCCTTGAACCACTGGAGAAGGTCTTTCAGAGGGAAGCTAGCATAGATGGAACTAGCTAGAGCAATAGTTATCGAGAGTTAGCCTTTCGGGGAACTGCTCGGCCCTCACGTGCCCGGGGTCATAAAGATTCAGCCGGTAGTCCCTCATAGAGGACACACACGTGGACAGAACGTAGAAATACTCCGCTTACTCTATTACACCTGTTGGGGCGAGAGCAGCCAAAAAGCTGAGGTTATTACTTTTGTCTTGATTCCATGAAAAAGATAGTCTGACCTTAAAACGGAGTGACATTTTTCTGAAAAGGATATGCAACTAAAGAAAAACGTGAAAGATAACTTCCTGTATATATACTCCACCTATGGAGCAACATAGGGAGGTACAGTTTTGAGAGTTGGTTCTGTAACCCTCCATATTGCTGTTTAATGACCTTATGTTGAAAAGTAAAGAGAAATGGGACTGAAAGTCGTAGTCTGTCTTTATTGAATTTATTTTCAAAGTTTACTTTACATTGCGGGATGACCTCTCCCATTTCTATCTTTGCTAATTATTGTACACACATTTATTATACAATTCAGCTTTTCTTTTCCAGGTTTCTGGCTAAAACAGAACTAAGAAAATTGCTTCATAACAGCTCCAAACCACATCATCAGGAGGAGGCGCTGATGAGCCAAAAGCGCGGCTCCAAACGGCCAGAAAACCTCAGAAGAAGAAGAAAAGAGAACCGAGGGAGATTCTGCTGGTGAGGATTTCTTTGTTCTCCGCTTTTATTGGGATTTAAGAGCTTAAATCTACTAATGTAAGAGCGAGTTTACTATGAAACCTTTGTTTGGATATTAATGTAAACAGAAGAGTGAGGTTGGAGCTGGTTTTGTGTTTTGGGGAGCAGCAAGCTCTCAGTGTGGAGGATCTCGTCCTGATGGTGAGCGCCCTGCAGACCTTTGAGGAGCATCTGCTGAAAGTGAAATAAAGAGAGAAATCAGTGGAAGGCGTGTTTGTTATTGCTCATTTACGTAACATGACATCATCCGACCGAAACCAGAACCTCTCTTTCCTCTGAACCGGATCCACTCTGCGAGTTATTGATTAATATTTGAGTTGCGCTTTCGCAGCGTGTTTACTCGCGTAACTTTAGCTTTATCTCTACATATATTTTCTTTATTGAAGAGAGAGATAGACATCAGCACACAGCTGTGTGTGTGTGTAAATACTGGCAGGAAGGGAAGAGAGAAGAAAATAAAACCAGAACTGAACAAACACGCTAGCACCATCTAGTGGCGGAATAACGCCTCTGCACAGAGCCAGAACTGAGGACGCTAGGTTAGACTCCAACAGTTTGTTGTAACAGTTTGCAAGTGGACGCGGGGATACACTACAACAACACTTGAACATCAGAGAGTTCTGAGCACGAATATTCTGAGCAGCGATTTCCATAAAAATGTGAGTTTGACATCATTAAAGAGAAAGTGAGCAGTTCTGGAGCCAAATCTGGAACGTGTGCTCTGCATCAAACCCATTCACTGTATACACACACACACACACACACACCGTGAGCTCTCACCCGAGCTGTGGGAGCCATGGCTGCGGGGCCCGGGGAGCAGTGGGAGCCATGGCTGCGGGCCCCGGGGAGCAGTGAGAGCCTTGGCTGTGGGCCCCGGGGAGCAGTGGGAGCCATGGCTGCGGGCCCCGGGGAGCAGTGAGAGCCTTGGCTGCGGGGCCCGGGGAGCAGGGGGAGCCATGGCTTCGGGCCCCGGGGAGCAGTCAGGAACTGGAGCTCCCTCGAGGGCTCCACAGCTGTGGTTTCTGAAGATGGAGAGCAAGTGTTTCACTCACTCCAACTTCAACTCGGTGGATCTGGGGATCGAACCTGCGACCTTCAGATCACAAGTCGATCTCCTCATCCACCGGACCACAACTGCCGACATTGGAGCCAAACCAACAAGCTTCTCGTGCTCAAACATCCACGGACGTCTGCTGAGAAATCAGCTGTGAAAATCCATATCCACAAAGAAATAAAACTATAATATAATTAAGTATATATAACATTTAAAGTCTTTTCCTTAAGAGTTGTTAAATAATAAAAAGGTGATTTAAATAAATCTAAATTACTTCTGTTTCTTCAATGTTCTTTTTTTTTTTTTTCTTTATGTTTCAGAAAGTATCGGATCGGGACTCGATAGATCTTCAAATCAAACGACTCGGACTCGAGGGTAAAAGAACCTGATCGGGACATTACTAGCATAAACACGAGCTCGGTGGCTCTTCAGATCGGGTTTTGGACCAACCATTTGGAAGAAAAGAAGAAAGAACACACAGTGTCCGGATTACGGTGAGCGCGCAATCTTTTCCAGACGTGGAAATTTCAACTCTGTATTCCAGACAAAATGATGATCATCTTTAATCTTGGCTAATAAAACTTTGTGAAAATTCACTAACTACTCTTCGACTAAAATGTATAACTTTTACGCTTGGCTGAAGTTAATTTTGTAGTAAAATTGTTTAGAGCAGTTTTGCGTGTTCAGTGGAGAGACACGAGATTCATGGTTCATTCATGTACATACATCCGTCCAGCAGGAGGCAGCAGAGAACCTTTAGCTTGCTGTTAAACCAAGAAGAAGAAAATAAAGAGGACAAGATTGAGAAGATCTTTATCTTCAGCTGAAGAAGAAAGAAACAGAAGAACTCCAGCAGCAGAAACTAATCACAGACTGCAGTAATACTCGAGTAAAGATGGAGCTGAAAGAAGAACCCTGCGGAATAAAAGAAGAAGAAACAGAAGAACTAACAGGTCAGTGTTTCTCTTTGTGTTAAACTCTGATCGAGAATCCAAAGAGAAAGTAGTTTTAATGATCAAATAAACTGATTTTTGTTGAGTTTTAGACATCGGTTCATGGTTTATTCTCTTATTTGTTGTTTTTAATCCTAGTCTCAACTGAAGTGAAGAAAGACTGTGAGAACCTGTTCCAGATCAAAAAGGAAGAAGAAACTCCTGGAGAGACAAAGATGGAGCTGAAAGAAGAACTCTGCAGAATAAAAGAAGAAGAAACAGAAGAACTAATAGGTGAGTGTTTCTTTTCATTCTGAGAGAATCTAAAGAGAGAGAAAGTGAGGAGTGACTCAGATGAACTCGTCTCATCGTTCACACATTTACTTTAATATTACTTTAAAAGAGATTAGAACGTGATCATAATCTACATATGAAAATACAAAAATTATTAAAATATCAAAATAAATTCCATCCAGAATATTCATTAATCCAAAATTTAATATTTAGAATCGGATATTGATGTATTACATTGTTTTTAAGGAATATGTTTATAAATTTGAATGCAAAGACTCAATCCATGTTATGCCTAACTTAAATTTAATCAGAATAAAGTCCTTTATTTCTGTTTTGGTGTTTGTTGTGTAGAAATGTGCTCTAAAATTATAACTGGAGATAGTTAATGCTGTTAAAGTCTTCCGCTCAAAGTTTTTTGGTGTTTAAAGAAGTAAATGAATTGAGTTGAACTGAAGATTTAAGAGATTGGAAGAGTTTTTTCCTCATAGAAGTAACATGACGAGCGTTCACAGGGAGAAGAGGAGCACCAGAAGGGGGAGGAGCCGCAGGGAAACTTTACTGTCTCCTCCTGAGACCCAGCGCTTTCATTTATGTCTCCTGTAGTAGACATTTGTTTTGCTCCTTATTTATATTCATTTGAGCATGTACTGCAGTGCATCTCCTCCTCATGGACTGGACCAGATTTGTCAGTTCTTGCTGTGAGATGTTACCCCACTCTTCCACCAAGGCACCTGCAAGTTCCTGGACATCTAACCCTCACCCTACGACCCAACAGGTCCCAGACGTGCTCAATGGGATTGAGATCCGGGCTCTTCGCTGGCCATGGCAGAACAGTGACATTGCTGTCATGCAGAAACTCTCGCACAGAACGAGCAGAATGGCTGGTGGCATTGTCCTGCTGGAGGATCATGTCTGGATGAGCATGCATAAAGGGTACCACATGAGGGAGGAGGATGTCTTCCCTGTACCGCAAGGCATTGAGATTGCCTGCAATAACAACACGCTCAGTCTGATAGTGATGTGATATACCGCCCCAGACCATGACGGACCCCCCACCTCCAAATCGATCCCGCTCCTCAGTGGAACGCTCATTCCTTCAACGATAAACACGAATCCGTCCATCACCCCTGGTGAGACAAAACCGTGACTCATCAATGAAGAGCACTTCTTGCCACTCCTGTCTGGTCCAGCGAAGGTGGGTTTGTGCCCATAGGCAGGCGTTGTTGCTGGTGATGTCTGGTAAGGACCTGCCTTACAACAGGCCTACAAGCCCTCAGTCCAGCCTCTCTCAGCCTATTGCGGACAGTCTGAGCACTGATGGAGGGATTGTGTGTTCCTGGTGTGACTCGGCCAGTTGTTGTGGCCATCCTGTACCTGTCACGCAAGTGTGATATTCGGATGTACCGATCCTGTGCAGGTGATTGTTACACGTGGTCTTCCAATGCGAGGATGTTCAGCTGTCCTTCCTGTCTCCCTGGAGCGCTGTCTTAGGCGTCTCACAGTGCGGACATGGCAATTTATTGCCCTAGCCACATCAGCAGTCCTCATGCCTCCCTGCAGCATGCCTAATGCACGCTCACGCAGATGAGCAGGGACCCTGGGCATCTTTCTTTGGGTGTTTTTCACACTCTCTTTAGTGTCCTGCGTTTTTAGAACTGTGACCTTAAATGTCTACTTTCTGTAAGCTGTTCAGGTGTTAACGACCATTCCACAGGTGCATGTTAATTCATTGATTATGGTTAATTGAACATGCATGGAAAACATTGTTTAAACCCTTTACAATAAAGATCTGTAAAGTTGTTTGGATTTTTACAACATTGTTGAAATACACAGTCCTAAAAAAGGAAGTTTCTTTTTTTTGATGAGTAAAGTGTGTTTTTTTGGGTCCTCAGAAAGATAATTTAGTGGATATTTTACAAATAATATAAATGAGGTTCAGCAGCTATTAAGTCAAGTACATAGATGAGTAAAGTGTGTTTTTTGAGTGTTGTGATTACAATTTAGTATCTGATTTATTTTGTCTTGTAATTTAATCACAGGCTCAACTGAAGTGAACAAAGACTGTGAGAGTCTGTTCCGAGAAACCCAGGTCAAAATGGAAGAAGAAATTTCCCAATCTGAAGAGAAATTCATAAAGAAACCAACGGCAAAAAGTGAAAGTAAAGATTTTTCATCCTGCTCTGAATGTGGAAAGGGTTTTAGTGATAAAAAATATCTTAAAAGGCACATGATGATTCACCCTGGAGAGAAACCATACAGATGTTCAATCTGTGAGAAGAGTTTCACTAAATCATCCTCTCTTAAAACCCATGAGAGGATTCACACTGGAGAGAAACCATACAGATGTTCACACTGCAAAAAGAGTTTCAATACGTCATCAGATCTTAAACGTCATGAGAGGATTCACACTGGAGAGAAACCATACAGATGTTCAATCTGTAAGAAAAGTTTTGCCACCTCAGCTCGTCTTATAATCCATGAGAGGATTCACACTGGAGAGAAACCATACAGATGTTCGTTCTGTAAGAAGAGTTTTGGTCAGTCATCCTCTCTTAAAACCCATGAGAGGATTCACACTGGAGAGAAACCTTACAGATGTTCACACTGTACAACGAGTTTCAAAAGGTCTCTAGATCTTAAACGTCATGAGATGATGCACACTGGAGAGAAACCATACAGATGTTCAATCTGTGATAAAAGCTTCACCAGTTTATTTTTTCTTAAATCCCATGAGAGTGTTCACACTGGAATAAAAAAATACAAATGTTCAGTCTGTGAAAAGAGTTTCATTAGTTTATATCATCTTAAATCTCATGAGAGGATTCACACTGGAGAGAAGCCATTTAGATGTTCAGACTGTAAGAAGAGTTTCTATAAATCGTCAGATCTTAAAAGTCATGAGAGGATTCACACAGGAGAGAAACCATACAAATGTTCAGTCTGTAAAAAAAGCTTCACCTTTTTATCCAATGTCAAATCACATGAAAGGATTCACACTGGAGAGAAACCATACAAATGTTTAACATGTAAAAAGAGTTTCACCAGTTCATTCAATCTTAAACATCATCAGAGGATTCACACTGGATAGAAACACTACAAATGTTCACACTGCAGAACGAGTTTTGATCCTTCATCTGATCTTAAATCTCATGAGCAGTGCTGTTTTTGGTAGCCAGCTAAGTTTTGTCTTAATCGTTTTGACAAAAATGATCATTAGTTTTACTCAAAAATTAGTCATTCAAAAAAGTTTTAGCCTGTGGAAATCAAAAATGTTTTAGTCTAGTTATATTCTCTATTAATAAATATTTAATTGATTGAAATAGTCTTTTAATGAGTTGTTTTTCTATATTACAAATTGTGTATTTCATGATTTAAAGCTCCAGTTCACATTGTGAGATTGTTGATTGGGTTCTCAATTGTAAATACAATGATACATGTTTATGATCTAAGAATTGTACAAAATAAACACCTCGCTCCTCATGAACAGAATAGCATTTTTTCATCTAACAGAATGCGGTTCAAATGAATGCATGTGTTTTGTTTTTATTTACCACACAATAACTATCGATGATCAGTTTACAGAGGTGTTCCTGGGTCAGTCTGGAGACGTCATCTCTCCAGCGAGTCCTGGGTCTCCCAGAGTCTCCTCCCAGCAGGACATTCCTGGAACAGCTCCAAAGACAATCATCTGTTCTGTCCTGATATCATACGTATTTCCAGTCGTAGCCATCAGCTGGGTCAATAATGTCAGACATGTTTTTGGTCCTTTGTTATAATAAATCCTCTTGTTACGTTCCACTCACTTATAATATTCCTGCCTCGTTATATTATTTATCTCTACATCCCCCTTTCTGAGTAGAGACACAACATGAACATCAATACATTTTCTTTCAACATCAACACAGTGTGCATTTACCCTTCTATAATATGTAAAATAAAAGATGTGACTCTTAAGACTTTTGAAATGACCTTTTTAAATATGAAAATAAATGAACTATTAGTTTCTAAGAGAGATGAATTCTGAGAATGATTAAACTCGACCCGAGTGTGAGGATTATTCTTCCTCAGACCTCACTCAGCTCCTCTGTCTGTGATCAGTTAGTCTTTTAGGTAGACTCGAGGAATCCTTCTTCCAACAGGAAAGCGTCTCTCTTCCTGAAGTTTGAGGAGTAGATCGGTGCACTCCTTCAGAGGACGCACACTCTCCTGCTACTTCTGACAGCGAAGACTCTGAAGATTCAGGTGTCTGGTTCTGAGTCTGTGATGGATGGAACCTCTTCCTCTTCAGAGTAACTTTAGGGTTCCTCGATATTTTAAGACCTTGGAGTACCTGCTGCTGCCACAAGGTTCCTCTCTGACATGTTTTCCCCACACAAGATCTCTTCTGGATGCAGATGTGAGAGGTTATGAGCTTTGTGTCTATGATTGTAGTTTGATTGGAACAGTTGTTCTGATCCTCCTCCTCATGAGAAGCTCTGAAGGACTGAATCCGTTAGCAAGAGGTGCTGAACGATGCACCGTTAAAGCTAGAGAGGGGTCAGTGGATTTCTGGAGGAAACGTTTAACTGTTCGTACTGCTCGCTCTGTCTCTCCGCTGCTCTGTGAGAACCGAGGACTGGACGTCACATGTTTAACCCTCAGAACTAAATTACACTCTACTGATGCGTTTCAGAGACTGTTGCGAGCTAGAGATGGAATGTCTAGGGTGGACAGTCATAACATCTGAATGTGAAGAACAAACTGGGATGAATGGGCTGAATGAAAGAAAGACCAGAGTTAGCACACAACAACAATTTATTTTACAGCAACGTTCACAATAACAGAAACCAATGTAGACAGCGATTAACAAAACTTAGCAAATCCAGCTCTGTCAATGATTAAATGAAAACTCACAGGAAACTTCTGCTTCAGGGAAATTGCTCTGAGCCCTTAATAAATCAAAATCAGGAGAACAGCATAAGAAATAAAGTAATTAATAAAACTAAAAGAGACTATCTGAGCTCCAACCACTTATCTAGTTTAAAAATAAAAATAAACCAAAAACAGTCAATTTCACCGTGTGCCACGCCCTGCGTTCCCTACACTCGCTACAAACATAAATACTAAAAGAGCACTGTCTCTGAAACCTTCCTAATGTGTTTAACAAGTATCAGTGTGTATGGTGTAAAACTAACTGAACACAGCAACACACAAAACACTCACAGAGAAGCAGCACTCCGATCTCACTGATCTAACACTTAGTTTAGAAAATCACACCACCAAGAAGCCACTAGAGAAACACTCTCACTGCTTGAACACGCAAACTCAGAGGCGCTTGAACACTGACGGAGCAGAAGAGAGAGCTTTTATAGCAGCCAGACACACTGTGATTGGCTATCAGTAGAGTGTAATTTAGTTCTGAGGGTTAAACATGTGACGTCCAGTCCTCGGTTCTCACAGAGCAGCGGAGAGACAGAGCGAGCAGTACGAACAGTTAAACGTTTCCTCCAGAAATCCACTGACCCCTCTCTAGCTTTAACGGTGCATCGTTCAGCACCTCTTGCTAACGGATTCAGTCCTTCAGAGCTTCTCATGAGGAGGAGGATCAGAACAACTGTTCCAATCAAACTACAATCATAGACAATTTTAGCACCTGTGTATTATCATCAGACCACAAAGTGGCCTGTCTAGCTCTGACTTGTTTTCATTTAAGCGGGGCTACAGTGTCTAGGGTGCTAGTGAGAATATTATTCATACTGTAGGTGATTGTTTCAAGTTCATTTTCATTGATTGATTGCCTTTATTTGTCACTATACTGTTACATGCAGCGAAATTGGACCCCTCTGACCAAGATGTAGACAACACATTACAGGGGGGAAGACAAGTCAGTGAGGTAGCAAATGAAATAGGAAATATACAACAGGAGAAGTGGCTTAAAAACATGCCCTTCTCACTCTGTACTTCAGTCAGAGCAGTGTGAGATTAGGGGAGAAAAAGCCATAGCAACAAGCACATCCATCTTCATGTCGGCTTTCTTCCCTTTCGGGGTCTCCACAGCGGAATGAACCGCCAACTCTCTGGCATATGTTTTACGCGGCAGATGCCCTTCCCTGCCGCAACCCATCGCTGGGAAACATTCACACACACATTCACACTTTAACACTATAGGCAATTGTTCTTATTCAATTCACTTATTCCGCATGTCTTTGTTCTTGTGGGGAAACCGGAGCACCCGGAGAAAACCCACGCGATCACGAGGAGAACAAGAGAACTCCACACAGAAATGCCACCTGACCCAGCCGAGGCTCGAACCAGCGACCTTCTTGCTGTGAGACGACCGTGCTACCCACTGCGCCACCGTGACCCTTGCAACAAGCACATTCAACACATATTCACATTGACATATCATCGCATCGTAGGCCAAAAAGGAAGAAGAAATGTATGAAAACAAATTTACAGAAAAGCCAGCAGCAAAAAAGAGAGAATGAAGAATTTTCATCCTGCTCTGAATGTGGAAAGAGTTTCAGTCTAAAAGACTCTATTAAAAAACAACAACAAAGAAAATCTATACAAATGTTTCATTCTTTTAGAAGAGTTTCACCACTTCAACATATCTTAAATCTTATGAGAGGATTCACACTGGAGAGAAACCATACAACTGTTCAGTCTGTAAAAAGAGATTAATTTTCAACTCAAAACTCATTAGGATTCACATTGTAAAAAAGTCATACAGATGTTCAAAGAGAGTTTTGATACTGCGTCTGCTCTTAAATCTCTTGAGCAAGTTTTAGTCGTAGTCTTTTTGAAAAAAAAACAACAACCCAAAATTAATAAACACTTTAATATTTTCACATTATAGACATTCGAAATTGCAATAGGTTTAGTCATGTTTTAATTATCAATAAAATAAAAGGTTTAATTCCTTAACAGGTTAGTCCAGTTAAAGCCATTGTAAATGAATATTCAGCTTCATTAAAACATCAAAATACTTTTTTGTTAGTTACTGTTACTTATTAAATATTAGGAGTTTTGTATTTTAGTTTATTTCATTAATTAATGTTTTTTTGTATAGAACTGGTCACTTTCACGGAATCCTGATCCTCACTCCAGTCCAGTTGGGGGCGATAATGCACCGTGAAACTGGTTCGCAAATCGCCATTAAAAACAAAGAAGAAGAGAAGAAACAAAACCCAACAAAGAAACACGTTTTTACTTCAGCCAAAGATAAACATCTCTTTTAGAAGATCTTCTCATTCTGGAGGAGAGATGGAGATTAAAGAAGAACTCTGTGGAATAAAAGAAGAAGAAACAGAAGAACAGATCGGTTTGTGCTTCTCTTCATTCTCTGACTCTGAAGTTTTTAAAAGACATGTTATATTTAAATACCATTAACGGTACTTTACGGTCATTTGCTTGTTGAGCAGAGTTTATACACATTTTCATGCAAATTTACTATTGAATCTGTAAATTTATATTATTGGAATTCATAGTTTTTTTACAGAGCTTTCGGTTTCAAAATCGTTTTAACTATACAATTATTAATGATCACTTATATATCCCTGGGGTTGGGGCTCGCAGGCGAGCGTCTGGTGGCCGGGTCTTTTCCCATGGGACCCGGCCGGGCCCAGCCCGAAAAGGCCACGTGGGATCGCCCTCCAGTAGGCCCACCACCCGCAGGAGGGACCGTAAGGGGCCGGTGCTTTGTGATCTGGGCGGCAGCCGAAGGTGGGGACCTCGGCGGCCCAATCCATGGACACAGAAGCTAGCTCTGGGGACATGGAATGTAACCTCGCTAGGGGGAAAGGAGCCTGAGCTTGTGCGGGAGGTGGAGCGCTACCGGCTAGAGATTGTCGGGCTCACCTCCACGCACAGCCTGGGCTCTGGAACCCAGCTCCTCGAGAGGGGCTGGTCTCTTCACTACTCTGGCGTCCCCCGCGGTGAAAGGCGGCATGCTGGTGTGGGCCTGCTCATAGCCCCCCAGCTCAGCCGCCATGTGTTGGAGTTCTCCCCAGTGAGCGAGAGGGTCGCTTCCCTCCGCCTTCGGGTTGGGGGCAGGTCTCTCACTGTTGTTACGGTCTACGGGCCGAACAGAAGTGCAGAGTACCCGGCCTTCTTGGAGTCCCTGGGAGGGGTGCTGGAAAGTGCTCCAACCGGGGACCCCATCGTTCTCCTGGGGGACTTCAATGCGCACGTGGGGGATGACAGCGTCACCTGGAGGGGCGTGATTGGGAGGAATGGCCTCCCCGACCTGAACCCGAGTGGTGTTCTGTTATTGGACTTCTGTGCCCGTCACGGTTTGTCAATAACGAACACCATGTTCAAGCACAAGGGTGTCCACCGGTGCACGTGGCACCAGGACACCTTAGGCCGAAGGTCGATGATTGACTTCGTTGTCGTATCATCTGACCTTCGACCATGTGTTTTGGACACTCGGGTGAAGAGAGGGGCTGAGCTATCAACCGATCACTACCTGGTGGTGAGTTGGATCCGCTGGCTGGGGAGGAGGCCGGAAAGACCTGGCAGACCCAAACGTACGCTGAGGGTCTGTTGGGAACGTCTGGCCGAGCCCCCTGTCAGAGTGAGCTTTAACTCCCACCTCCGGGAGAGCTTCCACCAGATACCGGGGGAGGCTGCAGACATGGAGTCAGAGTGGACCATGTTTTCCACCTCTATTGTCAATGCCGCAGTGCGAAGCTGTGGCCGTAAGGTCTCTGGTGCCTGTCGTGGCGGCAATCCCAGAACCCGGTGGTGGACACCGGAAGTAAGGGATGCCGTCAAGCTGAAAAAGGAGTCCTATCAGGCCTGGTTGGCTTGTGGGACTTCGGACACAGCCGACCAGTACCGGCAGGCCAAGCGCGCAGCAGCCAATGCTGTGTTAGAGGCAAAAACTCGGACCTGGGAGGAGTTCGGGGAGGCCATGGAGGAAGACTATCGGTCGTCCTCAAAGAAATTCTGGCAAACTGTCCGGCGCCTCAGGAGGGGAAAGCAGTGCCCCACCAACACTGTTTACAGTAGAGGTGGAGAGCTGTTGACCTCGACCAGGGATGTGGTCGGGCGGTGGAAGGAATACTTTGAGGGTCTTCTCAATCCCACTGTCACGTCCGCTGTCGAGGAGGCAGAGGCTGGGGTAGTTGAGGTGGACTCGTCTATCACCCAAGCCGAAGTTACTGAGGTGGTTGGTAAGCTCCTCAGTGGCAAGGCACCGGGGGTGGATGAGATCCGCCCTGAGTACCTCAGGTGCCTAGATGCTGTGGGACTGTCCTGGCTGACACGTCTCTGCAGCATCGCGTGGCGGTCAGGGACAGTACCTCTGGAATGGCAGACCGGAGTGGTGGTCCCTCTTTACAAGAAGGGGGACCGGAGGATGTGTTCCAACTACCGGGGGATCACACTCCTCAGCCTCCCGGGGAAAGTCTATGCCAGGGTACTGGAGAGGAGAGTTCGGCCGCTAGTCGAACCTTGGATGCAGGAGGAACAATGCGGGTTTCGACCTGGTCGTGGAACACTGGACCAGCTCTATACCCTCTGCAGGGTCCTCGAGGGGTCATGGGAGTTCGCCCAACCGGTCCACATGTGCTTTGTGGATTTGGAGAAGGCGTTCGACCGTGTCCCTCGTGGTGTCCTGTGGGAGGTGCTCTGGGAGTATGGGGTCCGGGTGCACTCTGCTAAGGGCTGTCCGGTCCCTGTACAACCAGAGCAGGAGCTTGGTCTGCATTGCCGGCACAAAGTCAGACCTGTTCCCAGTGCGCGTTGGCCTCCGGCAGGGCTGCCCTTTATCACCAGTTCTGTTCATAGTTTTTATGGACAGAATCTCAAGGCGCAGCCGGGGGCCGGAGGGGGTCCGGTTCGGGGACCTCAGGATTTCATCGCTGCTGTTTGCGGATGATGTTGTCCTGTTGGCTTCTTCGGGCCTGGACCTGCAGCGTGCGTTGGGGCGGTTTGCAGCCGAGTGTGAAGCGGCTGGGATGAGGATCAGCACCTCCAAGTCTGAGGCCATGGTTCTCGACCGGAAAAAGGTGGCCTGCCCTCTCCAGGTCAGTGGAGTGCTCCTGCCTCAGGTGGAGGAGTTCAAGTATCTCGGGGTCCTGTTCACGAGTGAGGGTAGGATGGAGCGATAGGCGAGATCGACAGGCGGATCGGTGCAGCATCTGCAGTGATGCGGTTGCTGTATCGGTCTGTTGTGGTGAAAAGGGAGCTGAGCCGAAAGGCGAAGCTCTCGATTTACCGGTCGATCTACGTCCCTACTCTCACCTATGGTCATGAGCTCTGGGTCATGAGCGAAAGGACAAGATCCTGGATACAAGCGGCCGAAATGAGCTTCCTCCGCCGGGTGGCTGGGCGCTCCCTTAGAGATAGGGTGAGAAGCTCCGTCACCCGGGGGGAGCTCGGAGTAGAGCCTCTGCTCCTCCACATCGAGAGGAGTCAGCTGAGGTGGCTTGGGCATCTGTTCCGGATGCCTCCTGGACGCCTCCCAGGGGAGGTGTTTCGGGCATGTCCCACTGGGAGGAGGCCCCGGGGAAGACCCAGGACGCGCTGGAGGGACTATGTCTCCCAGCTGGCCTGGGAACGCCTCGGGATCCCTCCCGGGGAGTTGGAAGAAGTGTCTGTGGAGAGGGAAGTCTGGGCATCCCTGCTTAGACTGCTGCCCCCGCGACCCGGCCCCGGATAAGCGGGAGAAGATGGATGGATGGATGGCACTTATATATCAGAATAAAACAAGAATAAACTGCTGAATAAAAGACAGATCAGTGAGTGTTTTATGAGTTTTTAACTCGTGATGAGAACTGTGACATTAGAAGATCATTTTATTGAAAAGCTTCTTTTTGAGGAATCTACTTTTGCCTTAGTTTCATTTCTTTATTTTAATTTTAGATTTAGGTTGTGAAGATAATGTTTTTGAGAAAACACGCGACATAAAGGAAGAAAACTGTTTTAAACTGAAGAGAAAACACAAAGAAGCGACTGAAACAAACTGCAGCAACAAATCTCTAATCTGCTCTGAATGTAGAGTTTCACACACAAACACCAGAGAATTCACTTCAGAGGCTAAAAATCTGAAGATTCTTCCTGCAGGTTTTTAATGTGAGGTTGCTTCTGGTTAGAAGATGATTTCCTAAAGTTTGTCAGTGATGATTAACTCCTACTCAGTTTCATCCAAAGCATCTTAGAACAGAGAAGAGATTACATACTATTCATTTAGTCTTGTTGTTCAATAAAGAGGTTTTCTCAGCTGAACATAGAAGTGATAGATTCTTAAGATTTAAGAGAGAAAGTTCAATCAATCAATATGTAATCAATTTAGCAGCAAATGCTTTCAAATTTCATTTAACATAGAAGTGATAGAAGGGAGAAGTAATCAGAAGATTTTTTTATGATTTAAGAGAGGAAGTTCTGGTGAGAGATTTCCTTCCTTTCTGAGATAGAACTCGAGCCGCTGTTTCTTCTCAGAGCGCAGCTTCTGGAGGAGCTTCTGGAGGGCATGTAGGAGTGGAGGAGCTTCTGGAGGGCATGTAGGAGTGGAGGAGCTTCTGGAGGGCATGTAGGAGTGGAGGAGCTTCTGGAGAGCATGTAAGAGTGGAGGAGCTTCTGGAGGGACTGTAGGAGTGGAGGAGCTTCTGGAGAGCATGTAAGAGTGGAGGAGCTTCTGGAGGGCATGTAGGAGTGGAGGAGCTTCTGGAGGGCATGTAGGAGTGGAGGGGCTTCTGGAGGGCATGTAGGAGTGGAGGAGCTTATGGAGGACATGTAGGAGTGGAGGAGCTTCTGGAGGGACTGTAGGAGCTTCTGGAGGGCATGTAGGAGTGGAGGAGCTTCTGGAGGGACTGTAGGAGCTTCTGGAGGGCATGTAGGAGTGGAGGAGCTTCTGGAGGGCATGTAAGAGTGGAGGAGCTACTGGAGGGCATGTAGGAGGGGAGGAGCTTCTGGAGGGCATGTAGGAGTGGAGGAGCTTCTGGAGAGCATGTAAGAGTGGAGGAGCTTCTGGAGGGCATGTAAGAGTGGAGGAGCTTCTGGAGGGCATGTAGGAGTGGAGGAGCTTCTGGAGGGCATGTAGGAGTGGAGGGGCTTCTGGAGGGCATGTAGGAGTGGAGGAGCTTATGGAGGACATGTAGGAGTGGAGGAGCTTCTGGAGGGACTGTAGGAGCTTCTGGAGGGCATGTAGGAGTGGAGGAGCTTCTGGAGGGCATGTAGGAGTGGAGGAGGTTCTGGAGGGACTGTAGAAGTGGAGGAGCTTCTGGAGGACATGTAGGAGTGGAGGAGCTTCTGGAGGGCATGTAGGAGTGGAGGAGCTTCTGGAGGGCATGTAGGAGTGGAGGAGCTTCTGGAGGGCATGTAGGAGTGGAGGAGCTTCTGGAGGGCATGTAGGAGTGGAGGAGCTTCTGGAGGGCATGTAGGAGTGGAGGAGCTTCTGGAGGGCATGTAGGAGTGGAGGAGCTTCTGGAGGGACTGTAGGAGTGGAGGAGCTTCTGGAGGGACTGTAGGAGTGGAGGGGCTTCTGGAGGGCATGTAGGAGTGGAGAGGCTTCTGGAGGGCATGTAGGAGTGGAGGAGCTTCTGGAGGACATGTAGGAGTGGAGGAGCTTCTGGAGGGCATGTAGGAGTGGAGGAGCTTCTGGAGGGCATGTAGGAGTGGAGGAGCTTCTGGAGGGCATGTAGGAGTGGAGGAGCTTCTGGAGGGCATGTAGGAGTGGAGGAGCTTCTGGAGGGCATGTAGGAGTGGAGGAGCTTCTGGAGGGACTGTAGGAGCTTCTGGAGGGCATGTAGGAGTGGAGGAGCTTCTGGAGGGCATGTAGGAGTGGAGGAGGTTCTGGAGGGACTGTAGAAGTGGAGGAGCTTCTGGAGGGCATGTAGGAGTGGAGGAGCTTCTGGAGGACATGTAGGAGTGGAGGAGCTGCTGGAGGACATGTAGGAGTGGAGGAGCCTCTGGAGGGAGTGGAGGAGCTTCTGGAGGGACTGTAGGAGTGGAGGAGCTTCTGGAGGGACTGTAGGAGTGGAGGAGTGTCTGGAGGGCATGTAGTTGTGGAGGAGCGTCTGGAGGGACTGTAGGAGCTTCTGAAGGGCATGTAGGAGTGGAGGAACTTCTGGAGGGCATGTAGTTGTGGAGGAGCTTCTGGAGGGACTGTAGGAGTGGAGGAGCTTCTGGAGGGCATGTAGGAGTGGAGGAGCTTCTGGAGGGCATGTAGGAGTGGAGGAGCTTCTGGAGGACATGTAGGAGTGGAGGAGCTTCTGGAGGACATGTAGGAGTGGAGGAGCTTCTGGAGGGACTGTAGGAGTGGAGGAGCTTCTGGAGGGCATGTAGGAGTGGAGGAGCTTCTGGAGGGCATGTAGGAGTGGAGGAGCTTCTGGAGGACATGTAGGAGTGGAGGAGCTTCTGGAGGGACTGTAGGAGTGGAGGAGCTTCTGGAGGGACTGTAGGAGTGGAGGAGCTTCTGGAGGGCATGTAGGAGTGGAGGAGCTTCTGGAGGGCATGTAGGAGTGGAGGAGCTTCTGGAGGGCATGTAGGAGTGGAGGAGCTTCTGGAGGGCATGTAGGAGTGGAGGAGCTTCTGGAGGGCATGTAGGAGTGGAGGAGCTTCTGGAGGGACTGTAGGAGTGGAGGAGCTTCTGGAGGGACTGTAGGAGTGGAGGAGCTTCTGGAGGGACTGTAGGAGTGGAGGAGCTTCTGAAGGAGATGGGTCGATCTAGAGATGGTTTTACAATCAAGCTTCTGCTATCCCCTCAGCTAAAGAGAAGAGCTTCATCAGGAGAAGATCATCTCATTCTGGAGGAGAGATGGAGATTAAAGAAGAACTCTGCAGAATAAAAGAAGAGAACTTAGAGGAACAGATCGGTGAGTGTTGATCTACTATTCTCTAACTCTGTAGAGAGTTAAATCTATTTAATATTGGTGGTGGATTTAGCATTTTTGGGGCCCAAGGCAAACAGAGGAACAGGGGCCCCTGCAGCTCTTCTGAAGCAGAACTAAACAAAACCAAAAAAGCCTCTTACTGAAGACTCTTGCTTTTCTCCTGCGGCTGTGTTGTGTTTGTTTTCCTCTCCTGCTTTCTCTTTCTCTTCTCATTCTCTTCTGAAACTATAAATCACAAACACAGGGTTAGGGTTAGGCTAACATATATTTAGCAGAAATGAATAATATATTAATATAATAATATTTAATATTAATGTAATAATAAATAAAGGATATATTTGCAGAAATAAATAAAACAATCTTTAATAAATAAAATAATAATGGGATGAAATCTAAAATGTAAATGAGAACTTTTTTAGCTCAATATTACTGTAATGAAACTGAAGGAACCTCAGCAGACAGAAACAATATTTGAGCCTCTTATCCAGAAATATTTTAATGAATCATACGAGTAAAAAGCTTAAAAACTTTTAAAACTATGTTTTAACTTACTTGTTATTTATTACAGAAAACCTAGTAGATATTAAATTAAGTAAATAGATTATGAAAGAGTGTGTGTTTTATTGAGTGCTATTACGATTGAGAGTTTAACTTTGCAAATGTATGATTTATTTGTGTCTTTATTTAATCACAGGCTCAACTGAAGTGAACAAAGACTGTGAGAATCTGTTCCAAAAAACCCAGGTCAAAAAGCAAGAAGAAATTTCTGAAGAGAAATTCACAGAAAAACCAGCAGCAAAAAGAGAAAGTGAAGAATTTCCATCCTGCTCTGAATGTGGAAAGAGTTTCACTCTAAAAGATTCTCTTAAAAAACACATGAAGATTCACACCGGAGAGAAACCATACAAATGTTCAGTCTGTAAGAAGAGTTTCACTCAATCATCCTCTCTTAAATCTCATAAGAGGATTCACACTGGAGAGAAACCATACAAATGTTCAGTTTGTAAGAAGAGTTTCACCAGATTATTCCATCTAAAATCACATGAGTGGGTCCACACTTTAGAGAAACCATACAAATGCTCAGTCTGCCAAAAGAGTTTCACCACATCCTCCATTCTTAAATCCCACGAGAGGATTCATGCTGGATAGAAACACTACAAATGTTCATGCTGCAGAAAGAGTTTTTATCCTTCATTCTATCTTAAATCTCATGAACAGTGCAGTTTTGACAAAAATGATCATTACTTTTAGCAATTTTAACAATGTATTAGTTTAGTATTGTAATAGAAGATTTATTCATTGTAAGTAATTTTCAAATAAGATTGAATTTGTATGATTCTATGTTTACTTGGGATAGAACCGGAAGTGATGTAGAGGGGTGGGATTTATACTGAAGGGAATCTCAAGGGTTTAGGGGCTTTCCTCCCTCTCTCCCTCTCCCTCTCTCTCTCTCTCTCTCTCTCTCTCTCTCTCTCTCTCTCTCTCCTCTCTCTCTCTCTCTCTCTCTCTCTCTCTCTCTCTCTCTCTCTCCCTGCTAGCGGGTGGATGTGCGCCGGCTCACCTCTTCCCTTTCTCCTCTTTTTTCCTCTCTCCTCTTTCCCTCTTCTTTCTCTCTCCATGATGCTTGTAATGTGATCACATGCTTCATTGATATCAAGGTATGAGCTTAATTCATGTTTGGATTAAATAATAAATTGCTTTTTGCGATTGTGTTCATAAATCATGTCTCATGAGTTTCAATATGTCCATGGCATTTTGGTGACGGAGAGTGTGCCTAACATTTAGATTAGCTAAATGGACGAATGCGTGTAAATTTATTATATTGTTAACCTAAACTTTGCGATGTTTTGACTCGGGTAACATGGCGGATGCGTTTGTTGAATGCAGTGGGAAGTGCTTCCCTGAAAACACTGGGGAATGGAAGAATACTAAGGAATTCTTATTTTATGCTCTGTATTCTTGTGAAACTCTGTGTGTTGAGTGTGCCTGTATTATCCTGTGTTTCATTTATGTGACTGATTTACTTGGTTCTTGAGTGAGACTAGATTATCCTGTGATTTATTTCTGTGACTGATTTACTTGGTTCGTTATGCAAAATGACACATTCCACCTTCTCCTGGATATCTCATGCACACCATATGCTCTGGGCAGGTGGTTTAAACTTTAACTATGCTTGTGTGACCAGTTACCTCTCCCTTAGGAGGGTATATAAGGAGACTGCACTTGTGTGTTTCCAGAAGTCTTTGTTTGAATATACTCAAACAGCTTCTCCGAAGGCTAGGGGATCCGCTGATGATGTTGCTCAAATAAAAGAAATCCTACAACTTGGTGACCCCGACGTGATCCGCCTGTGCAGGTAAGCGAATTCTATTTTTTCCTTGCCTGTCCAGGTGGGTCTTGTTTGTAGGAAAATTGTAGAGATAATTAAAATAAATTAAAATGGGTTATCCTGTAATGGTGTTTCGTACTTGATTAAATTTGAGTTAGCCATTTAACAGAAGATAAGTTTGAGAAAACTGGTTATCCTGTAAAGAGTGATGTTTCGTACTTGATTAAATTTGAGTAGCGTACTCTGCAGAAGATTGCGCGTATAAATAAGGGATTTATTTTACGGCAATAACATACGTATAAAAACTTTTTTTTTTAACTTGTTGAGCATTGGAGCAGCATCACTAGTGGATCCCCTGAAAAAAAGCCTTTGAATCATGGGTCAAACTTAATCAAAGCCTGAACCCCCGCACTCACACAGCCCCGCCCGCGCCGGCTCACACACAAGAGATGAAAACAGATGTTCTCTTTCTCACACACCGCTTCAGCGCTCTGAAAGAAAGTGCATCCCGATCTGAAGCCCGCGCTCCCGCTTCTAAAATTTATCCGTCTATCTCCAAAATTAATAACAAAACACGAAAACAAATGGACGCCACCAATAAAGATTGTCCGTCTAAAAGAGGGGATTGTAAGAATAATAAGGAATTCTCTTTTTTATACTCTGTATACTTGTGAAACTCTGTGTGCTGAGTGTGACTAGATTATCCTGTGTTTTAGTTTCTGTGCCACATTCCACCTTCTTATCTTCCCTTGGAATGCTCCTGCACACCATTTGCTGTAGGAGGTTTGGGGGGTTTAAACTCTGACTATGCTTTTGTGACCAGTTACCACTCCCTTTTGAGAGTATATAAGGAGACTGAAATTCTGTGTTTCCAGAAGTCTTTGTTTGAATATACTCAAACAGCTTCTCAAAGGGCTCGGGGATCCGCTGCTGATGTTGCTCAAATAAAAGAAATCCTACAATTACTTCAGTCACGTGACAATTTAGTGCGTCCCAGATCGTCCATGTTCTCATCTCACACACTACAAAAGTGAATTTTCGTCTGAAAATGAGTCTCTACTTTAAGAGTGCAGTGTACAGTGTTCACATTGGAATTCAGCATTGGTCTCGTCTCTGACTCGATTGTGTTCAAACTCAGAATGGACTCGTTCAGACTCGAACTTGATCATTGGTCTCGACCGAGTTCAATACTACACTGACAGAAAAAGAAAAAAAGAATAAAAGCCAATCTAAACTTGTGAGTCAACTCTCCGAATCACTCGCATTCACGTAACCTCGCTGACCCGCTGTGGAGCCTACCACGCGTCGAGGCTTCACTGAGCGCGGGGGTCACACTTATGCAGTTTTTCTATCTTAAAAACGACAAAGTGAACCGAAGGCTCATCCCTCACTCATCTGTGATGTAGAGAGCTGTAACGTCACTGTGGAGTGACGTCACGAGGGCGGGACACTGCACGCATCTCATTATGAGGGCTTCCTGAACTAACCGTCGACGAGATTGCAGTTGCAATAAGTGGGGTTCTTACAATTCTCGATGCTCGTTATGCCTATTGTGCTCGCAATTACTAGCTGTTGACGTGGTGATCCACAATAAAGGCTTCTAACGGTATCTCAATTGTCAGTGTCTTTGTTAAGACTATCCCATCTTATAAGAGAGTTACAATATGTTCTAACTTTGCGTTCAAGGTTCGCTCTGTGCGAGGTCTGTGAATGCAACCCAGTCTCACTTCTCTTTATTCGTGCTCAGGGTCACGACCTACATCGTTTATTCAAGTCCATCAGAACAAATTTGAATCTAATGTATTTCAGTAGGAAATAACTTTCGTGTTACCTCCACGTATTTAGTATTGCTGCCGGTGATCACAAAAGCTGTATTTTTTGTTATTGTATGCTTTTCCTGCCCTAATAACTCCTGATCTTAACAAACAAATAAGACCTTTTTTAATCTGAGCAACGTGGGGAACAAGCTACAAGCTGTTTTGCCTCACACAGAGACCAACGCCTCGAGCGACGAAACACATTGTTCTCTGTGAGCAAGCAGCTGTGAGCGGAGCGCTGAGGGACCGTCTGAAAAGAGTCAACCCTGAAAATCCATTACAGCAAACCACCAATAGCTTCATTCTGAGGCGCTCTACTGATCTCTAATCTCTGTGTTAATTTGCTGGTGCTAATACTAAAGTCATTTTGAGAAAATCTTTAAAAACTATTTTTTTTTGCATATTTTATGTGTAGCATGATTTAAAGCTAAGCATGAACACAATAAAGACAGTTATTGCTTATTGAAATACAAAGTATTCAAATGAGTTTAGATGGACACGAAAAAAACGAATAAAGCACGAATAAACAGATAAAGGTTTTGTGACTATATCAGGAATTGTCGTGAGACTGGGTTTGGTGATCAGTGAAGTGGAGCAGAGCGAGAGCTCTCACTCTCCGCTTGCTCTCAGTATTAAACCCTGAATAATGGAGTGAAACTGTGGTGATGATGTCAATAACCTTCTTTTGTTATCAGAGTTGTGTTTTGGTAAATTAGAAGCCAGCATTGTTAGTGAGCCACGCTGTAATATTGATCAGAGCAAAGAGAGAGAGTTTCACCAGCAGCAGCGGATGAGTCTATGGAGCTGTATGTACTCGATGTATGATGAGGTCAATAAAACCTGTTCCTATAATCAATTTTGATTGGATTCCTGCTCATACAGACATTGATGGAGATGAGGAAGCTGATGCAGCAAAATAAGCAGCAATTTTGGGTAACACTCTTTCTATCACAGCTTTTCCATGCTGAAGGAATTTTGTCCCATAAACTATTAGTTTGAATACTGTCTGTAGTGAAATCGCATTTGGTTTCTTTAGCCCTGAATTTTTTTATTTTATTTTTACCCCCGAATCAGAACAAATTCTTTAGAACTGACTAAAGTTTTATCAAAAAATAATGTTGTAACTGCTTTATTTTAACATCATGTGAGCACCAGGAGAAATGATAAGCACTTCCTGAACTCACGCGTGTGTTCACGTGTGAGTGTGTTTCTGCAGAGAGTGAGCACAGGTGTACAAATTTACTGCGATCGAAGCACACTGGTGGCCAATCAAACGCAAGCTCATGCTCAAGCATTCTCAGTTCTGCTGACAATTTAGAAACGATTAAGAAGAGTGGTGGAACCTCTCAAGAGGTAAAAACATAACAAAATAAAGACATACAAAAAAGTTCAATCTGAGTTGTCTTTACTTATTGAGCATAAACAGCAGATTACAGATCACCGAGCGAACTCTCCGACTACAACACTCATAAACCTGAGCCTCGGAAAATAAGATCTGTATTTATACAGATGTGTTATAAATTTCATGAAATGTTGGTCGACCCATGCAAAGTCAGGCCACAATTAATGGCACGTAAAGTCTTAGAACTGTTCATGTTAGCCAGAAAAACCTTGTATTTACTAAAAGCCCATCAACAATCTCACAATGTGAAATGGAACATTAATTCATGAAATAGATTAAGGTTCACAATTTATTTTATTTAAAACACCTCATCAATAGGACAATTCTAATCAGTGGAATACTCATTTACAAAGACTATAAATGGACAAAACATTTTTGATTTTCATCAACTAAAACAAGTAATCATATTTGTCCTGTAGACTAAGATTAAAAGCTTTAGCCACCTAAGGCTCCAAAAAACACTGCTTTATTTTTGGATTAAGATCAGATGAAGGCTCAAAACTCTTTCAACAATAAGCTCATTTGTATGGTTTCTCTCCGGTGTGAATCCTCTCGTGACGTTTAACATGGGATGCACTGCTGAAACTCTTTTCACAGTGAGGACATTTGTATGGTTTCTCTCCAGTGTGCTTCATCTCATGAGATTTAAGATGGCCAAATTGAGTGAAACTCTTCTTACAGACTGAACATGTGTATGGTTTCTCTCCAGTGTGAATCCTCTCATGAGATTTAAGACCGGACAATTGACTGAAACTCTTCTTACAGATTGAACATTTGTATGGTTTCTCTCCAGTGTGAATCCTCTCGTGGGTTTTAAGATCGTGTGAATTAGTGAAACTCTTCTTACAGACTGAACATTTGTATGGTTTCTCTCCAGTGTGAATCCTCTCGTGGGTTTTAAGATCATGTGAATTAGTGAAACTCTTCTTACAGACTGAACATTTGTATGGTTTCTCTCCAGTGTGAATCCTCTCGTGGGTTTTAAGAATGTGTGAATGAGTGAAACTCTTCTTACAGACTGAACATTTGTATGGTTTCTCTCCAGTGTGAATCCTCTCATGAGTGTTAAGATTGGACAATCGAGTAAAATTCTTCTTACAGACAGAACATTTGTATGGTTTCTCTCCAGTGTGAATCCTCTCATGAGTGTTAAGATTGGACAATTGAGTAAAATTCTTCTTACAGACTGAACATTTGTATGGTTTCTCTCCAGTGTGAATCCTCTCGTGGGTGTTAAGATTGGACAATTGAGTAAAATTCTTCTTACAGATTGAACAATTGTATGGTTTCTCTCCAGTGTGAATCCTCTCATGACATTTGAGACTGGATGAATTGATGAAATTCTTTTTACAGATTGAACATTTGTATGGTTTCTCTCCAGTGTGAATCCTCATGTGTTTTGTAAGAGAGGTTTTTTTACTGAAACTCTTTCCGCATTCAGAGCAGGAGGTAAAACCTTGATTTACATTTTTTACAGCTGGTTTATCTGCAAATTTTTCTTCAGAATGGAAAATGTCTTCTTCCTTTTTGACCTGGGTTTTTTGGAACAGATTCTCACAGTTTCTGTTCTCTTCTGTTGAGCCTGTGATTAAAAGACACAATAAATTATGTAATGGCTAAAATTAATTCTTAAATTGCAATTACAACACTCAATAAAATACCCACTCATCTTCTAAAAATATCACTCATATTCATCTTTGTGCTTAATTTAATTCCTGCTTAACCTCTATTTAAACCATTTGTAAAATATCAATTGGTGTTATAAAGTTTCCGGTGCAGCTCCTCCCCCTCCTGGTGTTAAATAAAAATTTTACTCAGCATTTCCAAATTGGTCTTGTTTACATTATTTTAAAAGAAATATCAGATGGAAATCAAAAAGTTCCAGTATTCTGGACAGAAATGTGGTTCCACCATTCGGACAATCCTGCGTTGCAACCCTTCATCAATTTTTCTTTTCCGTCCACGCTCAGCTAGATTAGTTGCAAACTTCTTGATAATGTTGCGCACTGTGGACAAAGTCAAATCTAGATCTCTGGAGATGGACTTGTAACCTTCAGATTGTTGATACTTTTCCACCATTTCGGTTCTCAAGTCCTCAGACAGCTCTCTTCTCTTTTTTCTGTAGTGCATTCTTAGTGTGGCGCACACAGACACACAATGTAAAGACTTAGTCAAACTTCTATCATTTTTAACTGCTTTCAGGTGTGATTTTTATATTTCCCACACCTGTTATTTGCCCCAGGTGAGTTTAAAGAAGCATCACATGCTTGAAACAATGATATTGATCCACAATTTTAAAAGGGTGCCAATAATTTTGTCCAGCCCATATTTGCAGTTTTGTGTGACATTATGTCAAATCCGCTTATTTCCTGCTTTTTTGTTTTGTTTTGCTACAATACACACAAAGTGAATAAACATGTATATAGCAAAACATATGTTAATACAATGCTTTATCTGTGAGAAACACTTGATTTTCTGAAAATATTTTTGGGGTGCCAACAATTTTGGTTATGACTGTATATATATATATATATACACACAACATGAATTGAGTCACTGCATTTTCATTT
Organism: Danionella dracula; assembly: GCA_900490495.1. Classification (NCBI taxonomy): domain Eukaryota; kingdom Metazoa; phylum Chordata; class Actinopteri; order Cypriniformes; family Danionidae; genus Danionella; species Danionella dracula. The sequence goes on along the minus strand of UELW01000619.1, from coordinate 65,096 downwards.
AGAAAAATATTGTACTAAAATATTAAATTCTAAATATAGAATTTTTGATCAAATAATATTCTGGGTGCTATTTATTTAGATGTTTTAATATTTTTGTGTATCATGATTATGTTCTAATCTCTAGAGTAACATTAAACTAAATGTGTGAACGATGAGACGAGTTCATCTGAGTCACGCCTCAGTTTTTCTCTCTTTAGATTCTCTCAGAATTAAAAGAAACACTCACCTATTAGTTCTTCTGTTTCTTCTGCTTTTATTCTGTAGAGTTCTACTATCAGCTCCTTTTTGATCTGGAACAGGTTCTCACAGTCTTTCTTCACTTCAGTTGAGACTAGGATTAAAAACAACAAATAAGAGAATAAACCATGAACTAATGTCTTGAAACAAAACAAAAATCAGTTATTTGCTCATTAAAACTACTTTCTCTTTGGATTCTCGATCAGAGTTTAAACACAAAGAGAAACACTGACCTGTTAGTTCTTCTGTTTCTTCTTCTTTTATTCCGCAGGGTTCTTCTTTCAGCTCCATCTTTACTCGAGTATTACTGCAGTCTGTGATTAGTTTCTGCTGCTGGAGTTCTTCTGTTTGTTTCTTCTTCAGCTGAAGAGAAAGATCTTCTCACATCTCTTTGTTCTCTTTTCTTCTTCTGGGTTTAACAGCAGCAGAAACAAACGAAAGGTGCTCTGCTGCCTCCTGCTGGACGGGTGTATGGAAGTTAATTAATCACAAACACAAAGTTTTGTTTTCAGCTCCATCAAGTTCAGATTCAGCATTATATCTTGCATTGTGTAACCCCTAAAATAACATTTGTTTAGTTAAATATATATTTTTAAATAGCTTAACAGAAAAAAAATAGAGTAGTATTTTTGTTATCTTTTTAAATCTACTAAAGCAGCTGCTGTAATAACTATGATTTCCTGCTAATATAAAGCGGCTCCACCAGCAACAAAACTCTATCTGGGATACTTGATCTACCGAGTTGAGCCACACACAGCACCCCTGCGCCGCTCTTCATCTGCTCTCACGTCTCTCATCCTCTGGAGAGCTGCTGTCTCCTCTCCTCCTCAACTGAGCAGATGATGTTCAGCAGAGACGCTTCTACACTCAATTACTCCCCGGGAGACCCCCACCCCCCAAACCCACCCCCCCACAACTACTTCAGCCATGTTTCAACAATAGACAATTCATCCTAACATTCTAAATTAATATTGTTATTGTTAATTATTTCTGGGTAAATGTTTTTATGTAGCAGAGCAGCTCCTGCACTTTGTGTTGCGTGAGAGCTTTTTACTTTTGTTTTTTTAACAGCACTTTGGTCAAATTTAATGTTTTGAAAGTGCTATAAAAATAAAGGTGTATTTTATTTATTCTAAACTTAGTTAGAATCAACTTAGTAAAATAATTTTCAGCGAAAAGAAAACAGATGAAGGTGCATCATCAGCTCTCATCAGGTTGAGATGTAAGAGTGTGATCCAGAGCAAGAGAATGAAGAGAAACACACTCCTCTCTGCTCCTCTTCTTTTATTCTCAGAGTTCTAGTTGAATCTGGATCTCCTCCAGTATGAGATGATCTTCTCTGAGAAAACTCTAAAAGCTGAGCTCGGTTAGAACTGTTGTTTCTCTGCTCGTATCTTCAGCGGAGGAACAATGTGCTCGCTTTCTCTTCTTCTTCTTCTTCTTCTTCTTCTTCTTCTGTTGATGTTTAATGGCAGCCTGAAACCTCTCTGTTGGAGCATTAGCGCTGTAGCTGCCAGTGAGGGCATTTGCTGGTTGCACTTTTTTCAAGATTATTAATTTATTTCAGTGATTATAAATACAATTTATGTTCTTTGAAACAGTCCCTGATCACTACTATAAGTTAAGCGTTAATAGTTGATTTATAATTTAATGGAACTTTAAGTTGATGTTGTTTCATATCGTTATACATCCAGCGCATTTTTACTGTGAACAAAGGAACATGGAGTTCATTGTTTGGTTCAAGTAGCAAGACTCGGTTTGAACTCCTTTTGGTATTGCGGCCAACAAGTTATGTCCGTTTATGTTGTATGTGTGATATATTTGAGTTATGTCGTTCTCTGTGAGAATGTTTATATGTATATATTTATTTACATGTTTGTACAGTTCTCACGGCATGTTTGATAGCATCAGCCTGCAAATAAATGCCCTCAAAAGGAACACCTGGTGTCGTTAAATGTCCAGAGGGAGTTACAAGCGCCACCATCTGGGAATGCACAACAGTTTTAAAATTATTATGAATTTATTTATTTGTTGCAAAGATAATCACAATACACCTGTCATTTAAAATACAAATGTATCGCATTTTAAACTAATTAATCACCATTCATTCAGACTCAGTGAAAAAAGAACATCACATTTATTAACGTTAATTGTTCTGTTTCTGCGTCAGTGTCAGAGCTTCATGAGTTCTTTAATAAAACATTTCATGTGTGAGTTTAGCTGCTTGTATTTACAGTCTCTCCAGATTCACCATCTGTACTCTTTATCTCTCGGAATAAACATTTGTGTTTAACTTATTTCAATTAAATGCAGCTCATCACAGACGTTCTAATGAAGCGAAAGGAAATGTGTCTCGTTTGGCTCTCCGTAACTCTAGTATCTACGCACATGCGCAGTTGCCTCCAGAGGACATGAATTCAGCTGCCACATCGACTGTAAATAAAGTTTTGTGATCGTAACACTAATCTTTTATAAACGAATGGAATCCTGTTATAAGCACGAACACATTTACTCTGAATTAAAGAATCTGTTGAAACGAACTCGTGTTCTTGAACGAACTCATGTCAGTGTTAATGCTGCTCTAATCCAGCAAACAAAGAGGCTTTCTGGAGAGTTTCTACAAGCCAAACTATTACATTCTCTCTCACATTCATATCCAAACAAAGGGTTCACATTAGATTTACGATCTTAAATATTTAAAAAGGGAGAAGAACAAAGAAGTTCTTACCAGCGGAACCTAGTTTTTCTTCTTCTTCTTGTTTTGCTGCGCGTGGCATTCAGCTTGTTGCTGCATTAGCGCCCCCTTCTGCTCTGGAGCGTTGATCAGCGTTGACTTATTTTGCTGAAGAATCGTAAACTCAGTCAGAAATCTCCACAGAAGGCTCTAAAGATCCAGCTCCAGGTAGAACAGGAGCAGCTGTTGTGATATCAGGAAACAAATCAGAATAAAAGAAAGATAAACTGATAGTTAAAAACGTTTACCTTTAGTAGAATCGTCGCTAGAACCTTCTCCTTTTACAAATAAAAAACAAGCTAGGCTATGATTTATTGTGTGTGTTATAATACGCCTGCGTTAACACTTGGACTGCTTTGAGAGAATACTTTCTCACAGCACTGTATCTCTGAACTCCACCAACTTACTGTTTACATCCAAAATTGCTCATTCAAAGCCATATGTATAGTAGAATACATATTAAGTTGTTTTTCTCTACTTGTTTTAGTCATATTTTTTTGTATTTTTAATCATTAATATATATTTAGTTTATATATATTTAGTATATATTTAGTGTACCGTATACGCAATCATGGTCCTCACACTCCAGTCCAGTTGGGGGCGATAATGCACCGTGAATCTGGTTTGCCAACCGCTATTAAAAACCAAAGAATTTTAAGAAGACGAGAACAAAGCTTTGTGTGGAGCACAATTTCTTCAGCTGAAGATAAATCAGCATCAGCAGATCTTTATCTCGAGTAAAGATGGAGCTGAAAGAAGAAGCGTCTGGAGTTAAAGAGGAGGAACCAGAGGAACCAACAGGTCCGTGTTTGTGTTCAGAGTTCTGATCTCCTGATGAGAACCCAGCGAACTGCTTCATTAAACATGGCCTCCACAGATTTATTTTACTCCCTAAAACGTTCTTCTAGTTTAGTTTTAGACTCGCTGGAAGTGAGTGAAACGAAATTATTTTGCTTTAATCAAGCAGCCTCCATACAGGAAGAGGAAATATCTCAGACCGATTTATTTATATTTCTTTCTCTGAATAAATAAAGCTCTGAAGAGCAGATTTTCAGCTCCTCAGCAAGAAAAGTCCAGCAGGAGTTGAATCTAAACTGGCTGACAGGACCAGAGAAGTAGACCTCGCTGCGCCTGTAGGAGCTGAAGCTCTGTTTAGTGATTTATCAACTTCTCACATTCACTAGAAGAGTTTGCAGATACAGTACAATTCACATTAACAATATGTGACAAGTAGAGGATATAAACGCTAAGAGAACAACATGCGTACAAACAAACAGAAAAAAGCTACATTTAACTAAAAAGTTCAGATGTTTATCAATCAATACAGTGCATCTTGCTTTGTTGTTTTTCAGTCCAAGTAGCAAATCTATATATTAGATTAATTCGAATTTTAGAGTCAGATTGAGTGTTCCTTTTGCTCATTTTTGTTTATGATTATAACATTTTCCCGTAATCGAACAAAGATTACTAACGAAAGAAACACTAGGTGACACAGTTTCTCTTCTTAGGTAGAAAAAATATATTTCTCACATAAATTAACTTTACTTTCAGCTTTTTGGATAAAAAGTTTTCCAGATCAGCCCAAAACATTTGACTATAAGTACAATGTACAAACAGATGAGGAACATCTTCTTTCTCTACAGAACAAAATGTACACATCTTAGGAAACTGTTACATAACGTTGTGATTTGTTTTAGTTCTTGTTGTCGCGGCTCGATCCGGGAGCTGCTTCAATCAAGTCTCTGGGTTTAAGTCCAGCAGAGCTCCTCGAACAACGGTTGCTGAACAAAAACCCGACACAACCGAAATAATACGGTCGCTAAAACAATCCAGGGTGAGCGATTCTGTGAACTGTGGTCTAGTGCGCTCGAATGCACGCTCCTCAAGTCCTGCGTGTGGGATATAGAGAGTTATACAACACCTCACAGCCAATCAGAATCGAGTATTCAGACAGACCGTGGTAGAAGTAGTTATTCCATTTATTGTCATTAATTTGATTTCCACTTACGAGAACAACAGACTTGAACCTTGTACGAGTGGGAGAGCAGGATATAACAGTTTTTTTATTTTTATTGCCAAAAAGACTTACAAGCCACTTACAAATGTGACGTTTATGAATGAAGTGATGACGTTGTGCTTGTCTGGTACAAGAAGAAAAAAAGAAAACATTATACAAGCAAGAATATATCCAACACAAATTTGAAACACAAAAAATGAACGAGGCTAAATCCTCGTTAGTGAAATCTTATCACAGCTAACGTTACTATGAGAAAGGTGTGGCCAGATCGAAGTAATGTTTAATGATCCGTCTATAGAATAATATCTATTATTATTGATCAATAATATTAACTACATAGGATTCTCAGCTGATTCGTTTAACATAGAAAATATTCAGAAGATAAAGGTTTATTAAAGTTAGTTTTCCCTCCACTAAAAATTAAACTTCTGAATTGCAGAAGAATCTAAACTCGTACTCAAGTTTGTCACTAAAGATGAGCATTAAATGTATTAATTTATTTCTAGCTTGAGACTGCTATATTTTATTTTGAAGCAAACTTTTGGATTGCCTGTGCTCCCATCTAGAAGGATGAACAAATGTTAATGTTTTGTTTCAGAAGAAGAAGAAGAAGAAGAAGAAGAACACAAGAAAGCAAGCAGATGTTCCCTCAGCTGAAGAGAAGAGCTTCATCAGGAGAAGATCTTCTCATTCTGGAGGAGAGATGGAGATTAAAGAAGATCTCTGTGGAATAAAAGAAGAAGAAACAGAGGAACAGATCGGTAAGTGTTGATCTATCATTCTCTAACTCTGTAGAGAGTTAAATCTATTTAATATTGGTGGTGGATTTAGCATTTTTGGGGCCCAAGGCAAACAGAGGTACAGGGGCCCCTGCAGCTCTTCTGAAGCAGAACTAAACAAAACCAAAAAAGACTCTTACTGAAGACTCTTGCTTTTCTCCTGCGGCTGTGTTGTGTTTGTTTTCCTCTCCTGCTTTCTCTTTCTCTTCTCATTCTCTTCTGAAACGTGTTTTTCTGTCACTCACTCGTTTTAAACTATAATTAATCACACAAACAGAATTAAAAAGCAATAAATTAATCTATATTTAGTAATAAAATAATGTTGAGTTGAGAGCATAAACTGAAAAAGAAACTTTTTTAGTTGTGTGTGTTTAATCTAGACACATCCACCCACTGTTTGTTTGTGTTGAGACGTTCTAAAATCGTGTCGCTTTCGTCCCTGCTGCTACCGTCACAGAAAGAATATCTCGATCTCATTTGGGCTCCAGCATCAGCGGCGTTAGGGTCGCAGCACTGCGTCAGTGACTCATTTCTCTTCTGTTCTCTTCTGACATTTGCATATAAGGCAGCCTTCAGACTCGTTACAAGTGAATGAAACGACAGAGAATCAGATTGAGAAAACAGTCGACATTAAGGAAGAAGAAACGTTTGAGACTGAAGAGAAGTATACAAAGAAACAAACTGTAAAACCAAGAGGCAAAAAGCCTCATATTTGCTCTGAGTGTGGAAAGCGTTTAAAAAAAAGTTGGAAATTTAAATCATCACAAGAAGATTCACACGGGAGAGAAACCATACTCGTGTGCTGATTGTGCAAAGACTTTTATACGAGCAAGAAGTTTGAAACAACATCGGATGGTTCACACGGGAGAGAAACCATACTCGTGTGCTGACTGTGAAATGACTTTTAGAGAAGCAAGCAAATTAAAAGAACACCAAAGAATTCACACGGGAGAGAAACCATACTTATGTCGGGTCTGCAAAGTCAGGTTTACACATATAAACTCTTTAAAAAACCACAAGAGAATTCACACAGGAGAGAGACCGTATTTGTGCAGCTTTTGTGGAAAGAGTTTTTTTTACAGTCAAGCAGTTTAAAATCACATCAGAGGATTCACACTGGAGAGAAACCATTCTCATGTGAGGACTGTGGCCAGAGGTTTACAAATTCATACAGCTTAGTTGTCCACCAGAGGAGTCACACAGGAGAGAAACCATACTCATGTGAGGACTGTGGAAGACGTTTCATACAGTCAAGCGGTTTAAAAAAACACCAGACCATTCACACAGGAGAGAAACCATACTCATGTGAGGACTGTGGAAGACGTTTCATACAGTCAAGCGGTTTAAAAAAACACCAGACCATTCACACTGGAGAGAAACCATACTCATGTGAGGATTGTGGAAAGAGTTTTTTACAAGCATGCAATTTAAAAAGTCACAAGAAGATTCACACGAGAGAAAAGTCACATTCTCGGTAAGTGAAGCAGAGGTGTTTATCGAATGGGGACTTTGCTTGAAGAGGACCTAGCTGAACCTCTTGCACTTTAAAGGGTCTTTCTCTTTCTGGGGTGGAACCCACCATTCAGCAGCATACAGAGCCGTACTCTCTCGACTCTCTTTTCCTGGCACCGGAATTGTTTCAGGGCCAGATTTAATTGTTTTATTAAGTATTTTGTAAAGAGAAAATGTCCCATTTTTATTTGATTTGGATGCAGTTTCAGACAAACTCTTTAAAGAAGTAAACATTATCTGTGAAAATTGTACAAATATCACAAATTGTGTAAGTATTTCTTTTATTTATTCATTAATTATTATTTTGACATTTACGCTTGTTCTTTTAAAAACGAAATAATGAACTAAGCTTTTGTGTAGGAACATTCTGGGCTTTGGGGCTCGAGCCTCATTAGCTCGTTGAAGAGCACGGAGGTCACTAGGTCCTCTTCAAACACGCTCCTGTAGTCTTCTCTCAGCTTACGTGGAAGTGAAAGACTGCAGGAACATCGCTTTCAGAAGATAAGAAGAGAACACCACACTTAGAGGAACCCTCCCCTGATCGACTGAGCTCATCTAACACTGAGATTTTAAAAGCTCTGCAGTTTCATCTGTGTTTTGAAGTAGAGAAGTGTTTTTAAAATTCATGAAGTCTATTTCCATCGTTTGCAATCTGAAGTTTCTCTTTTTAAACTAATGGAATAATAAAGATGGAGTGTGTATAAAGAAACTGGTTTCATGAGAAAGCAGCTCTTTGTTTGCTAACTGTTATTGCTGTATTCATCTCTCAGAAATCTAGAGGAGTAGAGATCAAAACTTTGTGTTCAGCAGTTTTTTTCTTGTATAGATTTTTAGAGCTTGTTAGATGCTGTGTGGATTTGTGCTTTAAATAATTTGTTAAACTCAAACAATTTTGTTGTTCTGAAGGGTTCATTACTGGTGAAATGTTAATTATTTGACTTACAAATGTCAATTCTTAAATGAAAGGTTTCACGTTGGAGAGAAGCCAATCAAATACACTCGCTGTAAAAGAACGTCACTACTTCATCCGATCTGAAATTTCATGAGATTATTCACACTGAGGAAAAACCATATATATATATATATATATATGTATGTATGTCTTCTTTTAATTTGGGGAAATGTTCATGAAAAAAACATGTATGAAAGCATGTTTATCTCTTTCCTTTTCAGGAGGTTGATTAGAACTGTGTTTGTAGTTAAACTTTGTCTATTGAAGGAACATATTTCTGTTAACTCATGTAATCGTCTCGACGCAAGAAGTGTGTGGAAAGCCTCTGATTCATTTTAATTATGTATTGATTATAAGTTATTTCACCGTGACTCCAGAACATTCGTGTCTCACAAACACTGAGAATAAACTGTACAGGTCAGCGCTGACTGAGAACTGAATATCTTTATAAATCACGTGTTAAGAGTTCGTCCATCACGTGTTATGTGACTTTGATAACAAAGGTTTAAATGTCCATCTTTTTATTATCAAGCGTGAGCAGAGCAGAACGACCAGAGCTGTTTCACAACGCTGTTACTCTTAAAAAGCTCCATCAGAATAAACAGAGTGCTTGAAGTGTGTTTGTCATCTCGTCTTTAAAAAACATGGACAGTTACTGTTAAATCCATTTCCCTCGAGTCATCGTGTATCTCTAAAGAAAATCAATTGTTATAATTTCTTCTTCAGTGTGACATTTTTACTTTACCATTAAGTCATTTTTTTCAACTTCTTCCTTATTTTCTTTTTTTTTTGTTTAGGAAAGGCAAGTTTATTTGTGTAGCACATTTCGTACACAGGGTAATTCAAAGTGCTTTACATTGGAAATAAAGAATAAAAAGAAAGTACATTTATTAAAATCAAGCATAAAAAAGTCATATAAAATCAAACTGATTAAAAAAACTTAAATTTAAAACGAAGATTAAGATTTGAAGTGCAGATGTAAAATAGTTGTTCAGACGTTGGTGCTCAGTCGACAAAAACGCAACTAAACAGGAGAGTCTTTATCCTGGAGTTAAACGTGACTAAAGTGTTGGCACCCTTGATCTCTTCTGGAAGTTGGTTCCTCTGTGGGCCGCAGGAGAACTAAAGGAGGATTTACCCTGTTTGGAATTTACCCAGGGTAGATCTAATTTATTAGATCTGTGGGATCTCAGCTCTCTGTTTGGTGTGTATTCACTGATCTTCTCTGTTAGGTATTTAGGTGCTAAGTTATGTTTGGACTTATATACGAGCAGCAGAACTTTAAAATCTATTCTGAAGGAGACCGGCAGCCAGTGCAGAGACTGAAGAACTGGAGAAATGTGTTCTGACTTTCTAGTTCTGGTTAGAATCGGAGTGCTGCGTTCTGAACACGCTGGAGCTGTTTAATGGTCTTTTTGGGAAGAAATCTGAGAAGAGTTCAGCTGCTGGAGATGAAAGCATGAATCAGTTTCTCTAAATCTCGTCTGGAAACAAAGCATCTGATTCTTGTGATGTTTCTAAGATGGTAAGAAGCTGATTTGGTCCTTGCTTTGACGTGGCTATTGAAACTAAGATCAGAGTCCAGAATCACTCCAAGATTCCTGACCTGATTTGTAGTTCTGAGGCCCTCAGCAGTGAGATACAAGTTAACCTTAACAACCTCGCTTCTGCTTCAGAATGCAATGACTTCAGTTTTTTCCTTGTTTAATTGAAGAAAGTTGTTTTCCATCCAGTTTTTAATCTCAAGACATTGGCAGAGAGAGTTTATGGGGTTGTAGTCATTTGGGGAGATAGCTAGATAAATGTGTGTATCATCAGCAGAACTATGGTATGATATCTGGTTCCTTCTCATAATTTGGTCCAGTGGAAGCATGTACAGGTTAAATAGTAAAGGAGCAAGGATTGAACCTTGAGGGACTCCACACTACACTGCAGTCCACTTCGACATGTAATCACCTATGTTTACATAGAAGCCTCTTCCTTCTAAGTATGATCTGAACCGTTTTATCACAGTTACTGAAAGACCAACATAGTTTTCTAGTCTATCAAGAAGGATTTTGTGATCAACTGTGTCGAAGGCAGCGCTCAGATCGAGTAGAACCAGGACAGTCACTTTTCCTGAATCAGTGTTTAACCGGATGTCATTGACTATCTTCAGTAGAGCTGTCTCTGTGCTGTGATGAGCTCTGAAACCAGACTGATAATAATCCATGTATTCATTTTGGGTCAGGAATTCAATCAGTTGTTTTGCCACAATCTTTTCCATAATTTTACTAATAAAAGGGAGATTTGAGATGGGCCTGTAGTTGCTCAGTACAGTATTATCTAAGTTTGTCTTTTTCAGTAGTGGCTTTACAACTGCGGTTTTAAGGGATTTGGGGAAAAAGCTGGAGCACAAGGAGGTGTTTATAACTTCTAAGAGGTCCTTTTCTAGACTCTTAAGAAACATTTTAAAAAAAGACTGTTGGTAGAGTGTCAAGACTGCATGTTGATGTTCTGAGGCGCTCAACCGTCTCTATTAAAGTTTTGCTATCGATTAGATTAAAGGAGCACATTGAGAGAGGAGGCTGAGGATGTCTATCTCCAGCCCTGCAGGGGGAGGCACTAATGCCTTTTCTGATGTTAATGATTTTATTGATGAAAAATGAAGCAAACTCATTGCATTTATCTTCAGACAGAAGCTCATTTGGAGTCTGGTTTGGTGGGTTGGTTAACCTCTCTACTGTTGCAAAGAGAGTTTGTGTATTGTTTAGGTTGTTATTAATTAAGTTTGAGAAATACTCTTGCCTAGCTGTGATTAATTCTGAATTAAAAGCACAAAGACTCTCTTTATAAAGGTCGTAGTGGATGACAAGTTTGGATTTTCTCCACCTTCTTTCAGCCTTCCTGCAAAGTCTTTTCATACTTTGAACTTTTGTTGAATTTTTCCAGGGTGTTTTTTGTCTCCCAGGTTTCTTCTTGACAGTTATAGGTGCGATGTCATCTATAACAGACTTGATTTTTAAAGTAAATGGATCAAGAAGGAAGTCGGCTGTGCCAGCTGTGATGCTTGGTGTTTGAGATATGAAATGCATAAACATCTCGCTGGTGTCATCATTTATGTGTCTTTTTCTAACAGAAATTGATTTTGCAATTTTGACGTGGGAGATTGCCACATCAACAAAAACACAGAAGTGATCAGACAGAGCAACATCTTGCACAACGGTGGATAAAATATTTAAGCCCTTACTAATTACTAAGTCCAGTGTGTGACCGTGACAATGTGTGAAAACCCTAAACGTGTTGAGTCACGTCGAAGGTGTTTAAAACATTGTTGAGTTCTTTGGCAGCATTATTATCGGTCTTGTCCATGTGAATATTAAAATCCCCAGTGATGATAAAAGAGTCAAACTCCGAAGAGATGGCTGAGAGCAGTTCAGTGAAATCATCGCTAAACCCTGTAGTGTTCTTTGGAGGCCTGTAGAAGGTGGTGAGAAGAACCCGTTTGGTGCTTTTTAAAGCAATACTCAAATATTCAAAAGATGTGTAATCCCCAAGATTGACCTGTTTGCATTCAAAAACGTTCTTGTACATACTTGCGATTCCGCCTCCTTTTTTATCAGAACGAGAGGCGTGTCTATATAAGAAGTTTCCTGGTGCAGCCTCATTTAATATGGTTGCACTACAGCTATCATCTAGCCATGTTTCAGTTAGCAACATAAAATCTAAATCATGTGTTAAAATAAAATCATTTACGAGGTGTGCCTTGTTTCTAAGTGACCTAAGATTTAGAAGTGCTATTTTTACCCTGTTTTCTGTGGATTCAGATATGATGGTCTCTGGCTTACAGTTTATTTTGGTCTATTTTGGTTTGGTCTGCTTGATTTCTGATTTCTAGCAGACCTTTTCTTCCACTTGTTTTGTCTATTTCTAGCAGGCCTTATCTGTATCGCTAATAAAGTAAGAGCTAAAGGGGCTGAGGACATCTGCCTGTTCTGAAAACATTCCCCAAGGTCGCCGTCTTGAGGCAGAATGTCCTGTTTATCTCACTGCTGGTTTGGTGGAGTAAGGGTGGGTTGGGGGTGATTTTGCCCCAACCGGTTTGATCGCAGAACTCTTTCTGCTATAGGAGGAAGAGATGCCCGCCTTTTTTGGGGCGATGGTCGGGGGCTTGCTGTAAACGAGTGGGACAGCTTGGTTCCTGCAGAGACTAGTTTTTCAAGCTGCGCTGGGAAACTGAGATGGGGGGGATCCTGAAGATGTGGACATTGTTGATGTCTCCTTCAGGGAGTTGTTCGGTTGACTCCGGTTGTTGTCCAGAGATTATCCTCGTCCTCATTCGGTGGAGGTGTAGTCTTTGAGAAGGTGTGGCTATCCTCATTGGGGGGTGGTGTAGTCTTTGAGAAGGTGTGGCTATCCTCATTCGGTGGAGGTGTAGTCTTTGAGAAGGTGTGGCTATCCTCATTCGGTGGTGGTGTAGTCTTTGAGAAGGTGTGGCTATCCTCATTCGGTGGAGGTGTAGTCTTTGAGAAGGTGTGGCTATCCTCATTCGGTGGTGGTGTAGTCTTTGAGAAGGTGTGGCTATCCTCATTCGGTGGTGGCGTGGTCCCTGCGATGTCCTGGTGGCTTTGCATGTTATCCACATGTTGATCCTCATCATGTCTAGCGGAGGCCTTGGTGGTGTGTTTCCACAGTTAATTTGATGGCTCTTGTGTCTTTCAGACTGATATCGGAGGGAGAAAAGTATATTGTCCATGAGCATTCTTGCTCCAGATCTGTTCAGCTGCCTCCCATCTGATGTGATTCCAGAACACATTAAAATTATCAATATATTGGAAACTTCTTGATAAAGTGGCGTGTTCTAGCCATGTGTTGAGCCCAAGCAAACGAGAAAACATATTTGTGCCGTTTGCTGGAAGCGGACCACTTATGAAACACTGTATTTTGAGACTTTCAAGTGTGTCAAATAGTTCTATAAAATCCTTCTTAAGCAGCTCTGATTGTTCTTTCTTTACATCGTTTTTCCCCACATGAATGATGAGTTGTTTTGTCTTGTGCTTGCTCAAAACATCTCTTATCGTTTTGTTGATATCTAACACAGTGGCATGAGGGAGACAGTATGTCGCCATCGTTTTGCTCCGTAGATTCTGGATTGTATAATCCCCAATAATCAGAGTCTTCGGCTCCACTGACACATGAGTTGGATGTTGCTTGTTTCTTGACCCCCTGTTTTCTGAAGTGTGTGTGTGCTCTGATTGTTGACTGAAGTGCTGAGATTGAACGGTATCCACAGTCATTAAAGTTTCAAATCTATTTCGAAGCTGTATTTCCTGATGAATTGGTGTAGATGAGCCCAGTCCAAACAGAGAGCCTTTACGACTATTTCTCTGAAATTGCCAGTTTTCAGCGCGATCAGGACCTTCTCCTCGCTGATCTGGGTTCAGAATAACATGCTGAGAATTTGTAATGAGCTCACCAGCTTGTTGTTGGTTCTTGTTCAGGTCCGGTTCTTTAGAATCCACTGTCCTTTGAGAACGAAACGATTGTAGCCGTGTCTCCAAAACTTCAGTTCTGTGAAGAATAGATTGAAGAAATGAAATGCTGTGGTGGTGGATCAGAGGCGTTTTTCACTCGTCTGTGTCTCCAGCTGAATCAGTCTGATTATGATGAAGACTTTCCTCTTCCCTCATAAACTGTCTTAAATAGACATATTGAGGATGAGTTCGTTAAATGTAAACAAGATTAATATATGTATTTGTAGAATAAAGCTTATATTGTGAGGATAGAAAATCAAATAATTCTTCATGGAGAGAAGCAGAATCAAGTATTGGTGGATTGTTGGAGAGGGAGCTTCTAGACTGTGGCAGCGGTGAGTTCACTTCAATGCGTCGTCTTAAAAAGTCTTGAATTCACGTCGCTGAGTCTCACAGGAGATGCACGATCATCAAAACCACAAAGGGAGCAGAATTTGAACTCAAAGAAATATTATCTTCAAACACAACATGATTTGTCCTAAGCAGCAGCTCAGGGGAATCCCAAACAAGTTAATTTTATTTCAAATAAACTACAATTTTCTGAGGGAAAGAACATGTCTCAACATATATAAGACTTCAACTGTTATTCTTTACTTAAAATATGTTTATTTTTCAAAAACACTGCAAACAATGAGACAACAAAGACATTGAATCAATAATAAACAAGCATTCGAAGAAGGTTTAATCATTACAGTCATTTCAATAAAGGCATCACAAATAAAACAAAGGTTAACAGCTCTCGAGGGAAAACCAGTCTGACCAGCTCAAGTGTGGATCTCTCTCTTTCCTTTTAGAAGAGATGATCCTGCAGCTCGTTATCTGACCCCATGATGAACTTCCTTTACAGCAGAGAAACAGCTCCAGTGCGCTCATTCTCTCCTTCAGGCTCCAGTGAGAGGAGTGAAGAGTTCACTTTTTACAATAATCTCTTCTGGAAGCTGGTTCCAGCTGCGGGCAGCATAGTAACTGAAAGCAGACTCTCCCTGTTTGGAGAGAACCTGTGGTAGTTCTAACTGATGTGAATCTGAGAGCTCTGTTTGTTGTATTCAGTAACAGCGGATCTGTTTTGTGTTCTAGTGCTGAGCTTTTCTGTGACTTTTAGACGAGCAGCAGTTTAAAATCTTTTCTGAGAGTCACTGGCAGCCAGCGTAGAGACCTGAGGACTCTGCTCTGACTTTCTAGTTCTGGTCCGGATCTGTGCAGCTCCATTGTGAACGAGCTGCAGCCCTTTAATGGTGTTTTTGGGAAGAGCAGTTGGTAGAGCTGATGAAGATAAAAGCATTGGCAAGTTTCTTTTGTTTATGAGGGACTCCACAAGAAATCTGAAAATCTGAAATCCAACAGAACACAGAAGTAGCAAAGATTCTGATCGAATGAAGGTTTAAACCTCAACACGTCTCAACACATATATTTCATCTCCCTCAGAGTGATCATGAAGGTCTAAACTAGTGATCTAAAAAACACTGCCGCACTGAGGATTATATGTGTTCTATTTCTGTTGTAAAGTTGTACTTTTTTTCCCATGGGAGTATAAATCCAAATCTGCTCACTTCTGCCACCATTGGTTGTCTAGGTACTACAGTTCCGTTACTTTCTTTCGCGCTGACAGGGAGAGCACTTTGACTGTATATAACATGGACGGAGTGTTCATGACGTCACCTATTGGTTTATGGAAAGTCAAATGAAGGTCAAAATGGGTGTAGCCAGTACTCCAACACGTCCACAGAGTCTGGACATAGACGCAGAAGAGGCGTTTATTTGGCTGAAGTTTATAATAATATATATCTTAAACAGACAAATGTAAAAATTAAGTCACACCTCTCAGAGAGTTCATTTTTTTAGCTCCAGAGTTGATCAGTTTTAACATTGAGGTGAATGAGAAGTGGCTCCCTTTTGGAGTCAGCCTCAAGCAGCCGCTCTGGGAACTGCAGTTCAGTCACTTTCTATCACGCATCGAGAGGGAAAAGAGGAGGTTTCCCTTGGGAGAGAAGGAGATTGCTGTTTGGTACATTGAAGCAAACATTTTTTTGGCTTTCTCCTGTGTGAATCTTCTCATGACATTTAAGGCTAGATGATCTGATAAAACTGCTTTTACAGATTCCACATTTGTTTGGTGTCTGTCCAGTGTGAATCCTCTCATGGGTCTTAAGATTAGTTGAAGTGGTGAAACTCTTCTTACAGACTGAACATCTGTATGGTTTCTCTCCAGTGTGAATCCTCTCATGAGATTTAAGATACGTTGAAGTGGTGAAACTCTTCTTACAGACTGAACAGTTGTATGGTTTCTCTCCAGTGTGAATCCTCTCATGGGTCTTAAGATTAGTTGAAGTGGTGAACCTCTTCTTACAGAATGAACATCTGTATGGTTTCTCTCCAGTGTGAATCCTCTCATGAGATTTAAGTAACGATGAGGTGTTGAAACTCTTCGGACAGTATGAACATCTGTATGGTTTCTCTCCAGTGTGAATCCACTCATGACGTTTAAGGCTAGATGATCTGATAAAACTGCTTTTACAGATTACACATTTGTTTGGTGTCTGTCCAGTGTGAATCCTCTCATGAGACTTAAGATACGTTGAAGTGGTGAAACTCTTCGGACAGTATGAACATTTGTATGGTTTCTCTCCAGTGTGAATCATCTCATGAGATTTAAGTAATGTTGAGGTGTTGAAACTCTTCGGACAGTATGAACATCTGTATGGTTTCTCTCCAGTGTGAATCCACTCATGACGTTTAAGGCTAGATGATCTGATAAAACTGCTTTTACAGATTCCACATTTGTATGGTTTCTCTCCAGTGTGAGTCCTCCCATGGGTTTTAAGATAGGACAAATAACTGAAACTTTTTTTACAGATTAAACATTTGTATGGTTTCTCTCCAGTGTGAGTCCTCTCATGACGTTTAAGGCTAGATGATCTGATAAAACTGCTTTTACAGATTCCACATTTGTTTGGTTTCTGTCCAGTGTGAATCCTTTCATGGGTTTTAAGATTAGTTGAAGTGGTGAAACTCTTCTTACAGACTGAACAGTTGTATGGTTTCTCTCCAGTGTGAATCCTCTCATGAGATTTAAGATACGTTGAAGTGGTGAAACTCTTCTTACAGACTGAACAGTTGTATGGTTTCTCTCCAGTGTGAATCCTCTCATGGGTCTTAAGATTGGTTGAAGTGGTGAAACTCTTCTTACAGACTGAACAGTTGTATGGTTTCTCTCCAGTGTGAATCCTCTCATGAGATTTAAGTAACGATGAGGTGTTGAAACTCTTCGGACAGTATGAACATCTGTATGGTTTCTCTCCAGTGTGAATACTCATGTGTCTTTTAAGGGAGTTTTTTTTACCGACACTTGTTTCGCGTTTAGAGCAGGAGGAACGATCTTCATTTTCTCCTTTTACCGCTGGTTTCTCTGAGAATTTCTCTTCAGATGGGGAATTTTCTTCTTCCTTTTTGACCTGGGTTGTTTGGAACAGGTTCTCACAGTCTTTGTTCACTTCAGCTGAGCCTGTGATCAAAAGACAAATTAAATCATATTAAATAAAAATACATATCGTTTAAGCCTCCAAATCAAGTCAATTCATGTATTTTAAAAAGCACTAAACTTTAGTGGAACTGTTAAAATAATAATGAAATGTGATTTTAAAATTCCATGTTATGCAGATACTAAATATACTCCTGTGCACACATCTGATCACTTCTTCATCACGTTCAAACTCACACTGCCTACAAGCTCACACTCAACTCCACCTCCTGTCACCTTCTGACTTAACCTTAAATCCCTTGATCCCTCTCTCTTTTCTTCAGCTGTGTCCTCTTCTTTTTTAACACCTGGAAACTTTTCCTCTTTAAACATTCACGATGCAACTAACCGTTTCTGCTCCACACTCGCTACATGCCTCGATCAACCCTCTCTCTTCCAGGCCAGCCAGAATAACACCATCAAACCCTCGGCTATCACACGCTCTCCGGGAACAGAGGTCCACCCTCAGATCAGCAGAGCGCAAATGGAAGAAATCAAAGAGCATGGCAGACCTCGAAGCGTACCAAACTGAACTCTTAACCTTCTCAAGCAAGGTACAAGATGCGAAGACGACATACTACCACGACAAGATTGAACATGCCAAAGACAGCCGAAAGCTCTTCAGGACTTTCAACTCACTCCTCTGTCCACCCCAATCTCCCCCAGCGTCCTCTCTCACTGCAGATGACTTCGCTGATCAATTCACAGACAAAACCCTCACCATCAGCCGACAGTTTGCACCACCTTGCACCCAAATTCATCCACAATCCTCGACACCTTTCATGTCCGCATTCACTCCACTCACAGAAGATCAGGTGTCCAAACTCCTTCTCTCAGCGCATCCAACCACCTGCCCCCTCGATCCCATCCCCTCTCACCTTCTACAAACCATCTCACCTACCATCACACCTGCCCTCACTCACATCATCAACTCCTCCATCACTACCGGCATTTTCCCTAACACCTTCAAGGTGGCCAGAGTCACCCCGCTTCTCAAGACACCCACACTCAACTCATCACTGGTGGAAAATTACAGACCTGTCTCTTTGCTGCCCTTCACTGCAAAACTCATCGAGCGAGTCGTCTTCAATCAACTCTCTACCTTCCTGACTCAGAACAACAAACTTGATGACAATCAATCAGGCTTCAAGAACGGACACTCAACTGAAACAGCTTTGTTGTCTGTAACGGAAGCACTGCGAGGGGCCAGGGCTAACCACAGATCATCTGCCCTCATCCTACTAGACCTCTCTGCAGCGTTTGACACAAACAACCATCAGATCCTTCTCTCCACTCTCTCTGCGATGGGCATCACTGGAACTGTACTCGATTGGCTTGAGTCCTATCTCACTGGTAGATCTTTCAGTGTCGGGTGGAGGGGTGAGGTCTCAAACACTCATAACCTACTCACCGGGGTTCCCCAGGGTTCAGTCCTTGGCCCCCTTCTCTTCTCCATCTACACCACCTCCCTGGGCCCTATCATCCTCAGACACGGATTCTCCTACCACTGCTACGCTGACGACACTCAACTCTATCTGTCGTTCCCCCCTGATGAGCTGTCAGTAACTACCTGCATAACTGACTGCCTGAACGACATCTCTACTTACTGTCCTTCAAAGACCAAAAAACAAAGACAACTTGAGCGTGTAGATTTGCACTGCACAACATTTGAAAGATCAGGCGCTTCTTAACTGAGCATGCAACTCAACTCCTGGTTCAGGCTCTGCTCCTCTCACGTATGGACTACTGCAACACTCTCCTAGCAGGGCTTCCAGCAAATACCCTCAAACCTCTGCAGATGATCCAGAACTCTGCAGCTCTTCTTATGTTCAAGGACCCGAAACGAGCTCATGTTACTCCCCTCTTCATCACTCTTCATCGGCGCCCCATTGCAGCTCGGGTTAAATTCAAATCGCTAACGCTGGCATACAAAACTATATCCAGATCAGCCCCTGTCTACCTCCATGAGCTCATACGCTCCTACATGTCCTCCAGAAGCCTGCGCTCAGAGAAGGAACAGCGACTCGTGGCTCCATCCCACAAGAGCAGAAGATCTCTCAGCAGAACCTTCTCGCTCACTGTCCCTGGCTGCTGGAACAAACTTCTGATCCAGTCATGAAAGCTGCAACACTAACAGCTTTCAGAAAGCAACTGAAAACTCTTCTCTTCAGGGAACACTTACTATTAAAATAAATCAATTAATAAAAAAAAAAAACTTTTTTTTTTCGTCCTCTGTCTTTATCTTCTTCCTCTACTTCCTCCTGCTTTGGTTTATTGATCAGTTGATACAATTTCTATTATGAGAAGCTGAGATAGACTTTGACAGTGTAACAGATCTGTAAGTCGCTTTGGACAAAAGCGTCTGCCAAATGCATAAATGTAAATTTAAATGTATGATCTACCAATTCGAAGCAAAAAGAGGCCAGGGACAGTCTGATGGAGGAGGGTGATGCAATCATTTTTCCTACGACACTGATCCACAAACTCAATATTTGAGTAAGATTTCATTGAAGTTAAATTCTACTGTGAAAACTGTTTAACTTAAGGGGGCTCTGTTTGAGTTTTGCTTTTCTGCATTTTTTTTTTCAAGGGGCAAGTAATAAAATGCTGGTAATGTGATTCGAAGTGGACTTAAATTTGGTTTTCCTTGAGAGAATCCTTGATGGTAAGACGACCCAAATTGTCTTCAAATATATTTGGTTTTGGTTGTAAAAAATACATGAGCTAATTTACAAAACGGCTAAAAATGTTTGACTCATAAATCAGATTTTTCCCTCCCTCAGATTTTTTAGTGATCAAAGGTTTCATTTAACCTGATCAAACAATCCTTCCACAGAACCAGCTAAAATAATCAGCTTGTACCAATAAACAAATTGAGCATTTAATTTGGAAATAAAAGAAACACTCACCTATTAGTTCTTCTGCTTTTATTCTGCAGAGTTCTTCTTTCAGCTCCATCTTTGTCTCTCCAGGAGTTTCTTCTTCCTTTTTGATCTGGAACAGGTTCTCACAGTCTTTCTTCACTTCAGTTGAGACTAGGATTAAAAACAACAAATAAGAGAATAAACCATGAACCGATGTCTAAAACACAACAAAAATCAGTTTATTTGATCATTAAAACTACTTTCTCTTTGGATTCTCGATCAGAGTTTAACACAAAGAGAAACACTGACCTGTTAGTTCTTCTGTTTCTTCTTCTTTTATTCCGCAGGGTTCTTCTTTCAGCTCCATCTTTACTCGAGTATTACTGCAGTCTGTGATTAGTTTCTGCTGCTGGAGTTCTTCTGTTTGTTTCTTCTTCAGCTGAAGAGAAAGATCTTTTCACATCTCTTCGTCCTCGTGGTTCCTCTACCTTTTCTTCTTCTGGGTTTAACAGCAGCAGAAACAAACTAGAGTTGCTCTGCTGCCTCCTGCTGGACGGATGTATGGAAGTTAATTAATCACAAACACAAAGTTCAAGTTCAGATTCAGCAGTATATCTTGCATTGTGTAACCCCTAAAATAACATTTGTTTAGTTAAATATATATTTTTAAATAGCTTAACAGAAAAAAAATAGAGTAGTATTTTTGTTATCTTTTTAAATCTACTAAAGCAGCTGCTGTAATAACTATGATTTCCTGCTAATATAAAGCGGCTCCACCAGCAACAAAACTCTATCTGGGATACTTGATCTACCGAGTTGAGCCACACACAGCACCCCTGCGCCGCTCTTCATCTGCTCTCACGTCTCTCATCCTCTGGAGAGCTGCTGTCTCCTCTCCTCCTCAACTGAGCAGATGATGTTCAGCAGAGACGCTTCTACACTCAATTACTCCCCGGGAGACCCCCACCCCCCAAACCCACCCCCCCACAACTACTTCAGCCATGTTTCAACAATAGACAATTCATCCTAAAATTTAAATGTAATAATATTGTTATTGTTAATTATTTCTGGGTAAATGTTTTTATGTAGCAGAGCAGCTCCTGCGCTTTGTGTTGCGTGAGTTTTTTTACTTTTGTTTTTTTAACAGCACTTTGGTCAAATTTAATGTTTTGAAAGTGCTATAAAAATAAAGGTGTATTTTATTTATTCTAAACTTAGTTAGAATCAACTTAGTAAAATAATTTTCAGCGAAAAGAAAACAGATGAAGGTGCATCATCAGCTCTCCTCAGGTTGAGATGTAAGAGTGTGATCCAGAGCAAGAGAATGAAGAGAAACACACTCCTCTCTGCTCCTCTTCTTTTATTCTCAGAGTTCTAGTTGAATCTGGATCTCCTCCAGTATGAGATGATCTTCTCTGAGAAAACTCTAAAAGCTGAGCTCGGTTAGAACTGTTGTTTCTCTGCTCGTATCTTCAGCGGAGGAACAATGTGCTCGCTTTCTCTTCTTCTTCTTGCGGTTGGCAACCAACTTTTGGAGCATTACCGCCGCCATCTGGACTGGAGTGTGGACCAGGAGTTCGCTAATCCATAATAATTGTGATATTAAAAATACTATTCCCAATAATAATACTTATTATATATTAAAAAATAAAAAAATAGTACCACTACTACTACTACTACTAATAATAATACTCCTAACAGTAATACTAATAATAAACTAAATTCTGCCACTTAGTCCCGTGGATTGCAGAAAACTATAAACATCCCTAAAACAAATATTATCTGTATTTAATTGTAGAATGTTCTCTATATTTAGTTCAACTTGCTTTTCTTGTAGTTTTGTAAATAGTCTTTGTCTTTCCCTGCAATACAATGGACAATACATAATTACATGCTCTATAGTCTCCTGGTTATTCCTACACTCACACATCCCATCAGTATGTTTGTTGATTTTATGTAATGTACTGTTAAGTGCTGTATGTGTTGCAGGCCCCACCTCCGGAGACCCAGCAAACGGATTACTGTTCCTGTAAAACAGGATAATTGACACACACAACCACGGAGTCACGTCTGGTCTTTTGCAGCTCCTCTAGCGATCTGCACCTTTATTGTACAGCATCAGATAACAAATAACATTGCTTTAAATCAATTACAATAAACTGTCTATCCCTCACATTTTGTCACCTTAAAACCAATAGTATCAACCATATCATCACTCGTGTCCACAACATCAAAACCCAATCACACTGTCTTATCTTCTCGTTTTTTTCCCTTTTGAATTGCTCTCAAAATACCCAGAAATGATTTAAATCAGTATTATTTATAGATGTAACTATATATCTGTATATTAGTATGTACTAGTACTCTTAAACAATGTCAACTGAATTTGACGTTTTCTCTCTTGGAGGACATTTTAGAGAGAGAGAGAGAGAGAGAGAGAGAGGAGAGGAGTGAGAGAGAGAGAGAGAGAGAGAGCACCTGTACAGCAGCAGCCGTCTGTCTCTCTTCAGTGGGTGGTCACGTGACCTCTAAGCGCGCCAAACACGAGTATTGAGTACGCCTCACGGAGCCTTTTAACCATAAAAACCTAACTATTTACGCGATTAAACGAATGGGTTTCACTCAAAACAAACAATACAACTTTACATTCTATTATATTGATCACTGGAGCACACTCACTAACCTATTTTTCTACATCAGTCCAAACATAACACATTTTAAATCACTTTATACACTTGTCCATATCCCACACATCAACATTATATACATTCACTTTAATAGTACTGCTGGCTTGTCCATATTTACCTGTAAAACAGGATAATTGACACACACAACCACGGAGTCACGTCTGGTCTTTTGCAGCTCCTCTAGCGATCTGAAGGAGCGTGCAGGTCAACCTGGGAGATTCTCCGGATTGAGTGTCAAAATAAAAGTCCTCTCCATGGAAACGACAGACTTTGTAGACAATTACTACCTGAACATATCTACAAGTATAACTATATTTTTTTCTTATTATATATACAAAACACAACACAATTGTATAAACACTTTTGTGTGTATCACATATGCCCAAACCGCATTCTTGTAAACACATCTTCTTCCTTTTTGCTTCTACTTGTTACTCTACCTTTACCCACTTTGTTTTGAATAGTGTGATACTGACGTCCTGTATCCCCATTATCCCAGAGGTGTTGCCACTTGTCAGAAATTTTATTTTTAACAATGCTTTTAATTTCTGCTTTACTGTACTTTATATCAATATCTACTGAAGCTATTTGTGTTGCTTGTTTAGCAAACTTGTCTGCAAACTCATTCCCCCTGATTCCTGTATGTGCTGGAACCCATATAAGGGAAATTTGACTTCCTAAATTCGACAGATTATTTACCTTTTGTATTATTTCATATATGATATCTTATCTGGATTCTGATTCTACATTTTTAATACTAACAAGTGCAGAGCTTGAGTCTGATGCAATCACTACTTTTTTTGTTTTATTAAACTCAATCCAATTTAATGCCAACCATATTGCTATTAATTCTGCTGTGTATATTGCTAAATCATTATTAATTCTTTTTGCTGATGAAAATTTTAACATTGGAATGGCATATGCCACTCCAACCCTTTTACCAATTTTTGATGCATCTGTAATACTACAAGTGTTTCATTATATTTTTCCCTTATATACATCATCACTTTATTGTTGTTTAACTCAGTTTCTTGTTTGATCGTCATTAATTCTAAGTTGATGTCAACATCATCAATCAACCATGGGGGATCTACTGGGTACACTACACTAGGAGAAATTATAACTGTACTTAACTCCATTTCGGTTATTTTATGCTTTATTGTCCACCCAAAGCTATTGCTCCTTTCGTTCTCTCTCTCTCTTGACTGTGGATTCTTCTTCTTCTTCTTCTTCTTCTTCTTCTTCTTCTTCTTCTTCTTCTTATTCTTCTTCTTCTTCTTCTTCTTCTTCTTTCTTCTTCTTCTTCTTCTTCTTCTGTTGATGTTTAAGGGCAGCCTGAAACCTCTCTGTTGGTGCATTAGCGCCACCATCTGGGAAGTAGTTTAGCTCAGCTTTGAAAGAAGCAAATGTTACATTACGAACTTTTACTCTCTATTTCAGTATATTTAAAATTCTATGTTAATACTTTAACACTTAGTAATTGTGTTATTTTGCATTGAGCGATTTGTAGTTTCTTAGCTTCTTCGATCATAGTTTTCTTTATTTTTTCCTTCGCTTTACACTGAATTATTAAATCTTCAATCGTTTTCTGCACAGTTTCTCTCTCTTCCTGTTTGAAACTGATGATCCTTTAAACATCTTTCTCCTTCATTCCATTTCTCTCTCCAGATGTCTTCTATTTATTATACTTTAGCCTCATCTTTACTTATTGTTATTGTTCTGTGACTCTTTCTTCTTGAGTTTGTTGTTTGTGTGAAACATCAGCTTTTCATTCCCCTCGACCCCTACATGAGCAGCTATTCATAAGAGTTCTGTTATTATTTCCTCCCTTTCCATTCCCTCCAGTGTATCTGTTATCTCATCGATTATATCTGATTTAATATTCCTGATAATTATCAGTGCAGTACAGCTGTCTGAACATTCACTGAGTTTTTAACTTTGCTGTTCCTAACTCATGTTTAATCAATATTATTATCTGTTGTTCTTTCTTTAATTGTCATCATTTTTAATATGTTCTAGATATAAACACGTAGATATATACGACATTTGTAAGTTATTGTTGATGTTTAGCTACTACTATTTCTTTATTATTAACACATATTCTTCTTCTGATGTTGGAATAAATAATGTATGAGTCATTACACCTTCTATTGAATTGCTGAGTGGTAAAGATAGCTCAGATGAAGTTTGCTGCACTCTACAAAAATATGAGTTTGAATTGACTTGAACGCTTGTGTGGTGTTTCTGTTATTCTGACAAAAGCATTTCTCCTGCTCCCATTGTCTATTGTGTTGAAGTTCATTGTATTGAAACTCAATCAGGAAGAATTGTCTGAACACAGTGTGTAGAACAGAACTCAGACGTTCTGTAAAAAAGAGGAGTCAACCCATAGACTCCTGCTCTTCTTCTCTCAACTCGCACATACTCCAGCATTTAATAAAAGCTCCTCTTCGATAAACCCGGAGACAGCAGCACAGAGAAACCAATGTCCTCAAACACACTGAGTTTACTTCACATTCTTCTTTTGTTGAGTTTTTTTTTTTTTTTTTTTTTTTTTTTTTGGAGGTTGCAGCCTTGTTTACGGTGCATTACTGCCACCTGCTGGATCTGTAGTTAAGATCACGAAATGAACAAAGGAACTGTTTCTCTAATTTGAATCACATTCTTTAAGTTTATCTTTTTATTATTATCATCATTATTATTATTTAAATATAAATAAATTAAATCTTTCATTGATCTATTTCTTTATTTAGTCTTTGTCTTTCTTTTGCATTTGCTCTACATTGTATTAAACGTGCTCTATTATTTATTTTGGTTACTTTTCTCACATTTCCCTGTGAGGTGATTTCCTATTTTCTAATGTGGATAGTTTAAATCACTATATGCTCAATTCTTAACCTTTTTTTGTTGTTTCTTATTTTTACTTTGTGTTTTTTTCTGTATTTTGTACAAGTATCTTCCTGTCTCTCCTTCATTGTGTTTTTCTGATTTGATTAATTTCTTATCGATTATATTCTTAACTTCAGATTTACTCAAAGCTATTTCTGTGAACATTTTAAATTGAAATTGATGGTTGTTTATTTATTTCCATTTTTGTTATTTCTTGTAATATTTCAGTTATATTTTCATGTCTTGTATTTGATTTGCTGAATCTACACTTGTAAGTGCTGCTGAACTATTGGAGTAAAATACTGTTAGTGTAATATTAGTTTATGTTACACATTTATTTGCTATCTTTATTGCTGTCAGTTCTGCAGTGAAGACTGTGAGGGGATCAGTTTATCTTTCTTTTATTCTGATTTGTTTCCTGATATCACAACAGCTGCTCCTGTTCTACCTGGAGCTGGATCTTTAGAGCCTTCTGTGGAGATTTCTGACTGAGTTTACGATTCTTCAGCAAAATAAATCAACTCTGATCAACGCTCCAGAGCAGAAGGGGGCGCTAATGCACAAACAAGCTGAATGCCACCCGCAGCAAAACAAGAAGAAGAAGAAAACGAGGTTCCGCTG
This sequence comes from Danionella dracula, assembly GCA_900490495.1. Lineage (NCBI taxonomy): Eukaryota > Metazoa > Chordata > Actinopteri > Cypriniformes > Danionidae > Danionella > Danionella dracula. The sequence continues at coordinate 38,774 of UELW01000619.1, read as the reverse complement.
GTAAGAACTTCTTTGTTCTCCTCCGTTTTTAACTATTTAAGAGCGTAAATCTAATGTGAACCCTTTGTTTGGATATGAATGTGAGAGAGAATGTAATAGTTTGGCTTGTAGAAACTCTCCAGAAAGCCTCTTTGTTTGCTGGATTAGAGCAGCATTAACACTGACATGAGTTCGTTCAAGAACACGAGTTCGTTTCAACAGATTCTTTAATTCAGAGTAAATGTGTTCGTGCTTATAACAGGATTCCATTAGTTTATAAAAGATTAGTGTTACGATCACAAACCTTTATTTACAGTCGATGTGGCAGCTGAATTCGTGCCCTCTGGAGGCAACTGCGCATGTGCGTAGATACTAGAGTTACGGAGAGCCAAACGGGACACATTTCCTTTCGCTTCATTAGAACGTCTCGATGAGCTGCATTTAATTTCTTAAAGAAACTTGTTTGCTATTAGTTTATATTTTATTTTAAAGCCATTTAACATTTGATATTGTTTTAGTTCATAGGTGAACAGACAAAAATACAAACTGAAATTAAATCTTATAATAATATAAGAATTTTAATATAAGAATATAAGAGGCTGAATCCTGTTCCTCTCCACAAACACACACTCACGCGCGCACACAATAATGTATCATGAAATATAAATCACGAGATATGTTAACTCAGTGATTGGGTGGAATTCATTTATGTTTAAAGTGTTTCTTTATGGATATAAACTTTTCACTTTTTACACTAGTGGGCTCCATTGTTTAGCCTTTGTTGTCATGTTGCAGAAACAGAGCTGAAGCTTTTGGAACTTTCTGGATCTCCGTACACACAGCTGGGATTCTTGCGCATTCAAAGTACGTACGGTATATGAATAAAATGTTCAGCTTATAAAAAAGAAAGACACAAAATCAAACATGACACAATAGAATCTTTAAGTAACAGGAAATCATATAAAAGTATCATAGCATACCTCAAAAGAATAAGAATAATGCATAGAATACAGGAATTAATATTTGAACAATGTAGGTTATCTGTGTAATTGCTATTTTCCTTACTTTGGTTGTATTTATTATTATTTTGTATTATTATTATTTCTATTTTTCCTTCATCTACACTCTGAGCAAACTACAGCTCAGCAGTGTGGCGGTAATGCACAAAGTATGAATGAAAAACTGCCCAATAAAAACAATAGAAGAAGAAGAATGTTCTGAGTGGTCTGAGGTTCGAGATCTCGACTCAGAGAGGAAACATCCGTCTCGTGGCAGCATCTTCAGCGTGAGCGCCACCCGATGTCCGGGTGCTGTCTGCATGACTGCATTTGTGAGAAGATCCGAGATTTGTTCAAATACTCGAGGATCTATGAGCCAAAATTCACCTGAATGAATTTGATCGAGAATATTGTTGAAAACTATTTATGTGTTTATAGCATTGATTTTATGCTGCAAATTGATTTCAGTTTGTTTGCAGGTAGATTTCAGTTTATACGGTGAGAGGTGCAAAACAATTCACGATGAAGAAAACAAATTAACAAATCAAAAAACACTACAACAAAAGTGAAAACAAATTTACAGTACAGAAAATACAACAAATAAAAAAAACATAACGGCATTTTGGCCAAGAAACACGCTTATCCTAAACCCTTAATACAACTCTTTAAACCTGAACCTCTCTCTCTTCCTCCTCCTCTCTCTCTCTCTCTCCTCTCTCTCTCTCTCTCTCTCCTCTCCTCTCTCTCTCGCTCTCCTCTCTCTCTCTCTCTCTCTCTCTCTCCTCTCTCTGCAGTGAGTAAAACAAAGGACAAAAATCAAGATTAAATAATTACTGGCAGTAAAATATCTGAATGCACTCTCATCTAAGAAAAGATTTAAACTTCTCATGATGGATCACTCTGAAGAAAAACCACACACATGTGATCAATGTAGGAAGAGTTTCTTACATAAAGGACACAAGAGGATCCACACAGGAGAAAAACCATACTCATGTGATCAGTGTGAGAAGAGTTTCTCACATAAAGGACAACTTGTTTTACACAAGAGGATCCACACAGGAGAAAAACCATACTCATGTGATCAATGTGAGAAGAGTTTCTCACATAAAGGACAACTTGTTTTACACAAGAGGATCCACACAGGAGAAAAACCATACTCATGTGATCAATGTGGAAAGAGTTTTAGACGGTTACAGCCTTTAAGAGAGCATCAGAAAGAACACAGCGGAGTGAAGAATCATGTGTGCTTTTACTGCTATGAAACTTTTTATCACAGCCATCAACTGAAACAACACCAGAAAAAGGTTCATTCCAGATAAGAGTGATCAGAGACTCTGTGATTCAGGATCTCTAAACTCTCAGAGAGTGAGAAAGCTCCAGTGTTAGTCAGGAAACACTTGCTCTTGTCTCTTACATATTAATATTATAATATTTTATTACTCATATATTATTTTTGTTTTTATGAAATATAATGATGCAGTGTATGATCTAAGAATTGATCAAAATAAAGTGTTCACATCTTGATGCTCATGAAAAGATTAGCATTTATTCTTTTAAAAGAATGAGGTTCAAATCATCATTATAGATGAGTTAATCTGTTTTTATTTGATACACAAGAATTATTGATTATTATAGTCTGAAAAACTGAAACTGCTCCTCACAATAACACATTTTCTTAAGAGAGTAGAGAAAATGATCTCTAGAGTAACTGGTAAAGTTTTAAAAGTGTGGAATGAGCTTTATTCTTTCATCAGCTCCTAAAAGAGTCTTGAACTGAGAAATGAACATTTGTTAGTTTGAAAAGAGCCTCAAGGCAACGCTCAAAGGTTCCTTCCATCTTCATCTGTTTATCCGGGGCGAGCCCAGACCTCTCTCACCGAGGACTCTTCCTCCAGCTCTACCGGGGGACACCGAGGACTCTTCCTCCAGCTCTACCGGGGGACACCGAGGACTCTTCCTCCAGCTCTACCGGGGGACACCGAGGACTCTTCCTCCAGCTCTACCGGGGGACACCGAGGACTCTTCCTCCAGCTCTACCGGGGGACACCGAGGACTCTTCCTCCAGCTCTACCGGGGGACACCGAGGACTCTTCCTCCAGCTCTACCGGGGGACACCGAGGACTCTTCCTCCAGCTCTACCGGGGGACACCGAGGACTCTTCCTCCAGCTCTACCGGGGGACACCGAGGACTCTTCCTCCAGCTCTACCGGGGGACACCGAGGGACTCTTCCTCCAGCTCTACCGGGGGACACCGAGGACTCTTCCTCCAGCTCTACCGGGGGACACCGAGGACTCTTCCTCCAGCTCTACCGGGGGACACCGAGGACTCTTCCTCCAGCTCTACCGGGGGACACCGAGGACTCTTCCCTCCAGCTCTACCGGGGGACACCGAGGAGTTCTCAGGCCAGTCTGAAGACTTCATCTCTGCATCGAGTCCTGGGTCCTCCCCGGGGCCTCCACCAGGGCCTCCAGGAGACATCTGGAACAGAGGCATGAGCCCCCTCAGCTGGCTCCTCTCGATGCTGAGGAGCTCCTCCTAAATAACGGAGCTCCTCATCTCTAAGGGAGCTCCTCATCATCATGAGGAGGAAGCTCAATTCAGCTGCTTGGATCAGAGATCTCACGACGCAGAGCTTATCTCTATATCTAAGAAAGGAAGGAAAATTGAGCGGTAAATCAGCACCGATACGGCTATCAATCGCTTACTCCATCGTTCCCTCACTCGTGAATTAAACCCCAAGATGGAACATCAATCAGTTTGTGGCGCTTCCTTCTGCATTCGCTCCGTCTACGATCATTACAATGTAAGATATAACTTGGATGAAAAATGACATCGCGCCACCTATATCTCAGAAATAAAAGTCAGAATTCAGAGAAAAAAATAAGAACATCAATTTTATTTAATCCTCTTCCGACAAACTGTGATAATGAGTTTTAAACCTTTATTTTATTTTACTGTCTGTATCAGACTGATCAATGAGGTAAAGAGCACAACCAGATAGATTTCTCAAGATATTGTTGACAAACTAAAGCTGGTTATCTCTAAAGACCAAATTAAAAATGTACATGTATGGATAATTTTTAATAAATGTCAAAATTAACTTGTTAAAATCAGTTTGCTGAGTAGAACATACACACTGGCTATTTCAAACACAGCCTTCAAGAACATAAATCAGGTTACTTTGGGTTCATACGGAGGAAAACCTCACTATATTAGGAGAGAAGAGTTAATGAAAGTGTTACGACCCCTGGTGGTAAGGTCTGGGATAAGGACGTAACATAAAAGATGGATGTTGTTAAAATAAATCAAGAGGAACAGATCCGGGTGAATAAAAGATGCTGGCAATTAAGATCACAGGAAAAAGGCAAACAACAAACTTGACACAAGAAAGGGAATTTATTTACAGTGAACCCAAAATGATCAACAAGAACAACAACAATATGAGCTATATACAGTGAGAAGGGATAAACAGAGGACTGAAGTGGTGTCTGTAAACAAAAATAACAATAAATCTGATTAAATGTTAAACCCTCTTATCTAACTAAAGTATAAAACACTAAATAACTACTCTAACTAGAGAAATAAGAATATATATATAATGGCTTAATCCATTGATACACATTTTTTCTTTGAAGGACATTCAAAGAACATTGTGATGAACAGTGTGAAAGTGGACTTTTTAGTCAACATTATTATTATTTTACGTATACTTTACATTTCTGCTGCAGGCTTGAATGTAAAAACTGAAGTCATTGCATTCTGAAGCAGAAGCGAGGTTGTTACGGTTAACACGTATCTCACTGCTGAGGGCCTAACAACTACAAATCATGTCAGGAATCTTGGAGTGATTCTGGACTCTGATCTTAGTTTCAATAGCCACGTCAACGCAACGACCAAATCAGCTTCTTACCATCTTAGAAACATCACAAGAATCAGATGCTTTGTTTCCAGACGAGATTTAGAGAAACTGATTTATGCTTTCATCTCCAGCAGCTGGACTCTTCTCAGATTTCTTCCCAAAAAGACCATTAAACAGCTCCAGCGTGTTCAGAACGCAGCACTCCGATTCTAACCAGAACTAGAAAGTCAGAACACATTTCTCCAGCTCTTCAGTCTCTACACTGGCTGCCGGTCTCCTTCAGAATAGATTTTAAAGTTCTGCTGCTCGTATATAAGTCCAAACATAACTTAGCACCTAAATACCTAACAGAGAAGATCAGTGAATACACACCAAACAGAGAGCTGAGATCCCACAGATCTAATAAATTAGATCTACCCCGGGTAAATTCCAAACAGGGAAAATCCTCCTTTAGTTCCCATGCGGCCCACAGATGAACCAACTTCCAGAGGAGATCAAGGGTGCCAACACTTTAGTCACTTTAAATCCAGGCTAAAGACTCTCCTGTTTAGTTGCGATTTTGTCGACTGAGCACCAATGTCCGAACAACTATTTTACATCTGCACTTCAAATCTTAATCTTTGTTTTAATCGATGTTTTAAATTTCAGTGTTTTAAATCAGTTTGATTTTATATGACTTTTTTATGCTTGATTTTAATGTATGCACTTTCTTTTTACTCTTTATTTCCAATGTAAAGCACTGTGTACGAAATGTGCTATACAAATAAACTTGCCTTGCCTTTATGACACAGGAGTTCAGATTCTCAGGCTGCCTCTATTAATTACTTGGCTTTATTAATAAATAATACTATTAATAATGGCTTTATTAATAAATTACACTATTAGTATTAGTCTTTTTTGCTATTAATGTGTAATTATTATATCTTTGCTATAAGGATTCATGACTATTGTAATGTAGAAATATTGATGTTCATGATTTCACTGTTATGTAGACGAGACCCAGTTGTTTATTTCCAGAGCCTCTTCTCAATCCTGCCTTTCTCTATCTCTCTCAGACCTGAAATTCTGCTTCTCAGCTCAATTCCTTCAACTTAACAGCTGTGAAACATTTGAGATCTCAATATCAGCTCTTCAGTCGGCTCTCTTTCAGTGTGTCAGCGTTCATTCTAAAGCCATCAACTTTGATTGTGTTAAAAGTCTGAGAGTGACATCTTTCACATCAGACATGGATCAATTAATTCAAGAATATTCAGCCTGATTCTAATCTTTCATCAAAGGAAAACTGCTCTCGCTGATCCTGTGATTCATACACCCGTCCAGCAGGAGGCAGCAGAGCCCCTTTAGTTTGTTTCTGCTGCTGTCAATCAAATCGAGAAGAAGACAACGAAGCGAAGCCACGAAGACAAAGAGATGTGAGAAGATCTTTCTCTTCAGCTGAAGAAGAAAGAAACAGAAGAACTCCAGCAGCAGAAACTAATCACAGACTGCAGTAATACTCGAGTAAAGATGGAGCTGAAAGAAGAACCCTGCGGAATAAAAGAAGAAGAAACAGAAGAACTAACAGGTCAGTGTTTCTCTTTGTGTTTAAACTCTGATCGAGAATCCAAAGGGAAAGTAGTTTTAATGAGAAAATACTGATTCTTGTTGAGTTTTAGACATTGGTTCATGGTTTATTATTTTATTTGTTGTTTTTAATCCTAGTCTCAACTGAAGTGAAGAAAGACTGTGAGAACCTGTTCCAGATCAAAAAGGAAGAAGAAACTCCTGGAGAGACAAAGATGGAGCTGAAAGAAGAACTCTGCAGAATAAAAGAAGAAGAAACAGAAGAACTAATAGGTGAGTGTTTCTTTTCATTCTGAGAGAATCTAAAGAGAGAAAAACTGAGGAGTCTCTCATCGTTCACACATTTAGTTTAATATTACAGTAAAATAAATTAGATTTAAAATGTGCTTGCGCTCCTCTTCAGGAATCCTCACCAGATCAGATGTAACCCAGATATTTAACAGTTTACATTTTATTGGTTTCCACAACTGTAATTTATCTTTATAATCTTTATGTTCTTGTTCTGGCAATTACAGTTTTTTATTCCTTGACTCTAGAAGAAAATCATCAAGAATAAATAAATCTGAGTTCCACTCGGTGGTTTAAAAATACAGCAAAAAAAAAACATTACTCGGAAGAAAATATTCATTTTTAAAACTCAAAAACTTGCTCTTTTTGTTTCGAAATATAAATCCTCACTTGTTTAAGTCTACACACAGACTGAGCACACACAAGTCATTTAAAACTTATAACAGGTTTCTAATTGTCAACAATTGTCCAAACCTTTAACATTTCCACAATTCTCCACTTTGTCTACGAGGGTCCTGCTCTAGCTTCAGCGGATCCGCTGCACATCGTCCTCAGCTGAACTCTCTTTCCTTCCTCCGCTCTCAGTAGCTGCTGCTGAAGCCTCCATAGATAGAACTGAGAGAGTGCTGCCTCAGCGAGAGGAAGCTGTCTCCTCCACAGCTTTCACTTTTTACAAAACCCTATTTTCATTCTGGCTTCTCAGCCTCAGCACAAGAAAAAAAAATCAGAAAGCAGAATGCGAACCATTAAGTTAAAATACTTTAAACATTGGAATTTAATTTAGGTTGAAATCTTACCTAAATATTCAGTTTCAAATTTGATAAATCTTATTTAGCATCTACGTTAAATGGAATTATGAAATCACATTTCATAATTATTCTAACAGTTCCACTAAAGTCGTTTTGTGCCTTTTTTAAGTGAATGGATTAAGTTGAATTGAAGATTTAAAATATATTTATTTGATTTAATATGATGTATTTTGTCTTTAAATTTAATCACAGGCTCAACTGAAATGAACAAAGACCGTGCGAAACCATACAGATGTTCACACTGCAAAAAGAGTTTCAACAAGCCATCTCATCTTCAATCTCACGAGAGGAGTCACACTGGAGAGAAACCATACAATTGTTCAATCTGTAAGAAGAGGTTCACTCAAGGTTCCTCTCTTAAATCTCATGAGAGGAGTCACACTGGAGAGAAACCATACAATTGTTCAATCTGTAAGAAGAGGTTCACTCAAGGTTCCTCTCTTAAATCTCATGAGAGGATTCACACTGGAGAGAAACCATACACATGTTCAGTATGCAAGAAGTGTTTCGCTCGACCGTGTAGTCTTAAAACCCATGAGATGAGTCACACAGGAGAGAAACCATACAAATGTTCATATTGTAAACTTAGTTTCACCGCTTCATCCTCTCTTAAATCTCATGAGATGATTCACACAGGAGAGAAACCTTACATATGTTTATGTTGTAAAAAGAGTTTCGTCACTTCATCCCATCTTAGATCTCACGAGAAGATTCATACTGGAGAGAAACCATACACATGTTCAATATGTAAGAAGTGTTTCACTCAATCATCCAATCTTAAATCTCACGAGAAGATTCATACTGGAGAGAAACCATACACATGTTCAATATGTAAGAAGAGTTTCACTCGACCGTGTAGTCTTAAAACTCACGAGAGGATTCACACTGGAGAGAAAACATACAAGTGTTCATGTTGTAAAAAAAGTTTTACTACTTCATCCCATCTTAGATCTCACGAGAAGATTCACGCTGGAGAGAAACCATACAGATGTTCATACTGTAAAACTAGTTTCACAACTTCATCCCATCTTAGGTCTCATGAGAGGATTCACACTGGAGAGAAACCATACAACTGTTCAATTTGTAAGAAGAGTTTCACTCAATCATCTAATCTGAAATCTCATGAGAGGATTCACACTGGAGAGAAACCATACAGATGTTCGTACAGTGAAAAGAGTTTCACCACTTCTCATGAATCTAAATCTCAAGAGCATTATTGTTTTAGAAATAACCTGAGTTAGTGTTCGTCTTTTTGACAAAATGATCATTAGTTTTAGTCATTTGTAAATGTATTTTAGGCCAGTTATGGACTTTGTAAGTTAATATTCAGTTGATGAAACTTGTCTTAATGAGTATATTTATGTATTAGAAATTGTGTATTTCATTTTATTTCATGAATTAATGCTCCATTTAACATTGTGAGATTGTTGATGAGCTTTTCATTAGTAGATTTAATAATACATGTGTTTGATTTAGGAATTGTGCAAAATAAAATGTTAACCTCGATGCTCATGAAAAGATAGCATTTATTCATTTACTAGAATGAAGTTAAATTTACCCTCGTAGACGTAGTATTTTAACACACAATAATTAATGATTATTAAGCTATACAAACTTAAACTGCACATCACAATAACACATTTTCTTAAGAAAGTACCAGGAAATTGTAACACCACGCCAGCAGAGGGCTCCCTCTCCAGACTTCTAGATCTGATTTCATCACTTCCTGTTGGGAGGGTATTTAAGCCAAGTCCTCCCACACCTGCATTGCGAAGTATTGCCAACCTGTGTTGCATACCAAGCGTTACCTCTCTGACTTACCTGCCTGTTACCTGTGACCTGTTTTCTGGATCTGTGGATTACCCCTTTTTGGATTCTGATTTCACTTAGTTTGCCTGTTGGACTGTTTTCTGGATTTTGACCCTTGCCTGCTTCCCGCCTTCCCTGAACTGTGTTTAGGTTGAGTGTTTGGCTGCCACACGGCACCGCCATCTTGAACACCACTGTTTTGTTCTCTTGAGTGAGTAATAAACTTCGGCACATGGATTCCCCTATGCCTCCTGCCTCAGTATCATTACAGAATACTTCGCCACCCTCGAATCCAGCCGAAGTGGAGGAGTTACGTGCTTTTTGTGTCCAACAAACCACAATGATGAAATGCTACGAAGGACAACTAGCTAAGCTACAAGCGGCTAACGAGCATCTGACCCACTATATTCAGTCACTCCCTGCAATAACATCGAATGCAGTAAGAATGTCTCTTCCTGAGAAGTTTAATGGATCTACTGATCGTTGCAGAGGCTTCCTTCGTCAGGTCAAGGTATACTTGGATAACAATAAACTGCACTATTCGTCTGAAGTAAGTAAATGTGCTTTTGTTATGTCTTTATTGACTGGAAATGCTTGTGAATGGGCTGCGGCTATCTGGGACACCGACCCATTTATACAAACATCACTGGAATACTTTCTGCAACAAATTAAACTGGTCTTCGATCATCCTGCTGGGGGACAGGAGATTACTGACCGCTTACTCAATATGTCACAAGGGGATCGTCCAGCATCTGAATATGCAGTTGTATTTCGCACACTGGCTGCACAAAGTAAATGGAATGATGTATCTCTGGACTGACATTTTCAAACGGAGCCTAAACCCCCACTTTACGGGCGAAATGGCATGCAAAGGAGAAAATTTAACTTTATCTGAATACATCACATTAGCGATAAAGTTGGACAATTTAATACGCCAAGCCCCGCGTCGTAAGACACCACGTTCCGTTCTTGCATGTACTTTCTCTCACCCCGTTGTCTCTAATACTTCCTCACAGGACCATGAGCCCATGCAAGTGGGGCTCACTCGTTTGTCCCTGGAGGAACGTGAACGTCGGAAGATTCAAGATCTATGTTTCTACTGCGGAGAGAAGGATCATAGAATTTCCCAATGCCGCCAACGTATTCGTCGCTTCGAAGCCCAACCCAAGTGGGTGAGTAGTGGGGCTAGCACTATATGTAAGCCCCCTACTTTCATTCTACCTGTTACTTTGCACACTAAAGGAGGACTTGTTCCCTTAACAGCCTTGGTTGACTCAGGATCAGCTTTGAACATCATCAATGAGAATTTAATTACCAAGCATCAGATTGCCACTATATCATGTGTCCCACCACTTAGAATCTTGTCTGTGGATAATCAACCTTTACGAGAGGGAATCAAGCAACAGACTCATCCTATATTTTTGCAGACGGGTATATTTCATCATGAGGAAATCTCACTCTTTGCTGTTGGTTCGTTGAAGTACGACCTCATCCTGGGTTATCCCTGGTTGGTAGAACACAACCCTGTCCTGTCCTGGTCCAGTGGAGAGTTGATTAAATGGTCAAATTACTGTTATCACAAGTGCTTGCATCGTTTCACCCCTGTACTCTCCACTTCTGTCAAAAGTCCAGTTTCCGGTGTTCCTGCAAATATTCCACATCAATATCATGATCTTGGAGAAGTGTTTAGTAGGAAAAAAGCTAACCTTCTGCCCCCACATCGACCATTTGACTGTAACATTGAACTACTTCCTAATGCCATGCCCCCAAGGAGTAAAGCTTACCCTCTCACCATTCAAGAATCACAAGCTATGGAGGAGTACATCGAAGAGGCATTGAGTTATGGTTTTATCCGACCCTCAACATCACCAGCAGCAGCTGGTTTCTTCTTCGTCGACAAAAAGGATGGAGGCTTGAGGCCATGTATAGATTATCGAGGACTAAATAACCTCACCATCAAGAATCGCTACCCCTTACCCTTAGTCCCATCTGCGTTAGAACAGCTCCGTGAGGCCAAGGTTTACACTAAGCTTGATCTTCGCAGTGCCTATAATCTGGTTCGAATCAGGGAGGGTGATGAGTGGAAGACTGCGTTTATCACCACTAGGGGCATTATGAATACCTTGTTATGCCTTTTGGGCTTGCCAACGCTCCAGCTGTGTTTCAGTCCTTCATTAATGACATCTTCAGGGACATCCTTGACGTCTATGTGATAGCATACATCGATGACATCCTCATATATTCCAAGAATCTAAAGGAGCACATCAGCCATGTTCGTGAAGTACTTACTCGGTTGCTAAACATCAACTGTTCGTGAAAGCTGAGAAGTGTGCTTTCCATACTAACCATACAACTTTTCTAGGGTACATCATAAACCCAAACGGAGTGGAGATGGATTCTGAGAAGGTGCAGGCAGTGAAGGACTGGCCACAACCCAAGACAATCAAGGAATTACAACGATTTATGGGTTTTGCTAACTTCTACCGACGGTTCATAAAGAACTACAGCCTGATCGCAGCTCCTATGACCTCTCTCTTAAAGGGAAAGCCAAGAAATCTCTCCTGGACACCATCGGCTATTCTAGCATTTAACACACTTAAAGAAAGATTCACTTCTGCCCCCATACTCAAGCATCCAGATCCTGAAAACCCATTTGTATTAGAGGTAGATGCATCCGATTGTGGAATTGGTGCAGTATTGTCTCAACGTCACGGTAACCCAGGGAAACTATATCCATGTGCTTTCTTCTCCAGGAAATTGTCTCAGGCTGAGGCCAATTACGACGTGGGAAATAAGGAGCTCCTATCGATCAAGGCAGCAATTGAGGCTTGGAGGCACTGGCTTGAGGGGACCAGACACCCATTTTTAGTAATTACGGACCATAAGAACCTGGAATATTTAAAATGTGCAAAACGACTAAACCCGAGACAAGCAAGATGGTCATTATTCTTCTCTCGCTTTAACTTCACCATCACTTACCGCCCTGGGAGCAAGAACTCAAAAGCTGACGCCCTGTCACGAAGACACGACCCCCCGGTAGTTGATCATGCTCCCCGAAGAATTCTCCCTGAGTCCGTTTTAGTAGCACCTGTAACCTGGAGTTTGGTGGAGGAAATTCAGCAGGCCACTCAACAACAAGTAATTCCTAGAGAAACCCCTCCTGGCAAACAGTTTGTTCCCTTGGATTACCGCAGTCGAGTCATGCAGTGGGTACACACCTCCATAGGAACGGGACATCCAGGAATTCTTCGAACTACGCTGTTAGTCTCTAATGCATTCTGGTGGCCACAAATGAGAAAGGACATTGAGAGTTTTATCAAGTCTTGTCCTGTCTGCGCTCAGTCTAAGACCCCTCGACACTTGCCTGAAGGCTTACTCAAACCTCTTCCCATACCAGAACGACCATGGTCACATCTTTCCATAGACTTTGTTACAGATCTACCCCCTTCTGAGGGTTACACTACTATCCTCGTCATTATCGACCGTTTCTCCAAGGCCTGTAAGCTAATCCCGCTCCCACAGCTTCCCACAGCACTACAAACTGCAAGAGCAATATTCCACCATGTTTTCCGTAACTATGGAATTCCTGAAGATATTGTGTCAGACCGTGGCACTCAATTTACCTTTCAGCTCTGGAAGGATTTCTGTAGACTCCTAGATATCAATGTGAGCCTCACCTTTGGCTATCACCCACAATCCAACGGGCAGGTGGAGAGGTTAAATCAGGAGCTTGGGAGATATCTTCGAACCTACTGTAGCAGGGAGCAAAAAAGATGGGCAGAGTTCCTCCCATGGGCCGAGTACGCTCAAAACTCACTACGTCATTCATCAACAGGTCTCACACCTTTTCAATGTGTGCTGGGATACCAACCTCCTTTGTTTCCATGGTCTGGGGAACTATCGTGTGTTCCTGCTGTTAATGATTGGATTAAGCGTAGTGAAAGGGTGTGGTGTAGTGCTCATGTTCGCCTACAGCGTGCCATTCGCACTCAAGAGCTTCAGGCAAATCGTCGCCGTCGTCCACACCCACCATACCAACCTGGACAGCGAGTGTGGCTGTCAACAAAGGACTTAAAACTCAGGTTACCATGTAAAAAGCTCAGCCCAAGGTATGTCGGTCCATTCAAGATCTTGCAACAAATTAATGAGGTAACTTACAAATTAGAACTTCCGGCCCATTATAGAATCTCTCCATCATTCCATGTATCTCTACTTAAACCAGTACACCACTCGGCTAACATAAATTCTCCAAATCTAGAACCTCCTCCTCCCTTGGACGTAGGTGGGCAGCTGGCGTATCAGGTCAATCAGCTGCTGGACTCACGACGGAGAAGCTGGACAACTTCAGTACCTTGTGGATTGGGAGGGCTATGGACCTGAGGAACAGTCATGGGTCCCTGCCTCTGACATACTGGATCCTGCGCTGGTTACCGAATTTCACCGTGCTCGACCTGACCGTCCAGCTCCTAGACGCCGAGGTCGCCCGCGAAGAGCGCCAAGAGGCGCTCCTAGAGGGGGGGGTTCTGTAACACCACGCCAGCAGAGGGCTCCCTCTCCAGACTTCTAGATCTGATTTCATCACTTCCTGTTGGGAGGGTATTTAAGCCAAGTCCTCCCACACCTGCATTGCGAAGTATTGCCAACCTGTGTTGCATACCAAGCGTTACCTCTCTGACTTACCTGCCTGTTACCTGTGACCTGTTTTCTGGATCTGTGGATTACCCCTTTTTGGATTCTGATTTCACTTAGTTTGCCTGTTGGACTGTTTTCTGGATTTTGACCCTTGCCTGCTTCCCGCCTTCCCTGAACTGCGTTTAGGTTGAGTGTTTGGCTGCCACACGGCACCGCCATCTTGAACACCACTGTTTTGTTCTCTTGAGTGAGTAAATAAACTTCGGCACATGGATTCCCCTATGCCTCCTGCCTCAGTATCATTACAGAAATTCACTCTAGAGAACATGTTGCAAGATTCCAAAGTGTGGAATGAGATTCGTTCCTTCATCAGCATCTCCCCAGAGAGCAAGGACTATTGGGGCCGAGCTCGGCTGGCCCTCGGCACACTCGGCTCTGACTCGGGCTCCGCTCTGATCTCTGTCCACCTCAGCTCCTGTGTGCACTCACGAGCGCTCGGGGCTGCTCCGCTCACAGACTTCAGTCGTGATTCCTTTAGACGGAGTCAGCCCAGAGAGACTCTGCCTTATTAACTCTAAACTCCTTATATTCCACCTGAATAATATTCTATTATTTTGACATTTCCATAAATGTCGAGATTGTCTGCGTGTTACGTTCCTGAGTCATGTAGTTTGTTTAGAACATTGCTTTAATCCTGAAGTTTTTTTTTGTGATAACTTACATTATTCATTAAATAACTGTATTTCGCTAGGGGTTTATTTCATTTAGTTAGATTGCACAGGGAGACTTTGGCATCTCTTGTTTTCTCTCTGTGTTCTGGGTGTTTTGTGGTTGTTTTGTATCAAATCACTTGATCATCCTCAGCCAATCAAAAATCTTTTAGCCTCTGAGATCAGAAGCTGAGGTAAAAAAGAACGACAGCAAAGTATCGCAGCTTGAGCAGATGGTTCGTGTGACTCAAGGAAGATGTGACCATGCTGAGAGCTACAGCAGAAGATGGAATCTGAGGCTCGTCGATCTAAAAGAGGAGAAGATATCAGAGACCGAGTGCTCGAGGTTCTGAAAACACTAACACCAGACGACGCAGCTGATGTCTGTTTTTATGGTGACACAATCCACACACGTCTCGACACTGGAAACGCTCGTCCCAGACCAGTTTGGGCAGAAAGATTGGAAAGCCGCTCGGGATCGTCCTGCTCTTAAAGCAAAGGGGATTCGTCTAACAGAGGACCTAACTTTTGCAGAACGACAGCAGAGAAAGTTGCTATGGCCAAAGGTAAAGCAAGCGAGAGATGAGGGGAAGAGCGCTTACTTTCCAGGTGCGGAGGTTTCTTTGTTGAAGGGGTGAAACTGTCTCCTGAAATCCAAGATGAATATCGACTGTAACTGTCACGACGCCTTTGGTGCTCTTTTATAACAAGAACTCTCAGTTGTAAGACTGTAAATTGTTCATATGATGTAAATCCTTTTAGCTTGGATTCTGCTCACACTAGGTCGGCTTTGTTTCAGGGTTATTTAATTATATCAGTTTCTGGCATCCAAATAAGTTTATGTCTAATTCTTCTTTTAGTTCTTTACAAATGGTTTCTCTTAATGTTTGGGGTTTACGAGATCGTGTAAAAAGGAAATCTTTGTTTATGTTTGTAAGGAGGTGTAAAGCTAGTGAAGTCTATAAACAAGAAACACATTGGCGTGGAAGAGATGTTAGATGGTGGATATCTCAGTGCGGAGATCAAATGATCTGTAGTCATGGATCGCTTCATTCAGCAGCTGTTATTATTCTATTTAATACGTTTAGAGGCGTTATCTTAGACTCTTTGCAATCAGATGAAGGCAGGTGGATCTTTTCTGTTGTTAAACTGGATAATGCTGTTTTTATATTAGCTAATATATTTGGTCATCACTCTTCTACTCAAGCCAAAACTATGTCCACTGAGCTTCCTCATTCTGCTGAAACTTTACTGAGGAAATATCAAGATGCCTTTTTGGTGTTCGGTGGGGCTTTTAACGATGCACCCGATGATTCCTCGGATCGATTTCCTCCTCACTCTTCGTGCTCCTCAAAATGTAAAATAACTACATTTTTGTCAGCGCACCTATTTTAAACTTTAATGAGACCTGTTACTCATGGAGAAACTCCTCTAGATCTTTACAGTCTCGGATTGACTAGTCCAGTTGAATCTAATATGTAACAGAAAATGTTTATTCTCATGCTCCTCTTTCAGATCATGAGATTGTTGTATTGCTGCTTTCTGGTTATAAAATGGATAGTAATAGCTTGCGGGGAAATTGGAAGTTAAACAACAATTGGCTTAGTGAATAAAGATTTGTTAACAATATTCGTGAATTGGCTAATCAGATTTTCAAAGACAAAAATATGAAATATGTGAAGAAGTGTGAGTTATTCAAGTTTAAAGGAAGACAGTTTGCTGTTAAATTTAGTGAACAAGAAAAAAAGGATGCTATATGTAAAGAACAAGCTCTTATGGTTGAATTAGAAAATACTTAATGAAAAACAGTCTCACTGAAAAAGTTCAACTAAGTATTAGAAAAAATGAAATTAAAATGTATTAATACCGTAAAAGGAGTGTTTATTGGCTCACGAGCTAAATGGTTAAAAAAAGGGGGAAAACACTGGTTATTTTTTTCTCTAGAAAACTAAAGACAAATGATTTCTTCTCTTGACATTGAGGCTGTAATTACATCAGACCCAAAACTAATTTCAAATTACTCTCAGTTTTGTGTTCTTGAACTTTGTTCAAAGTTTTGTGTGATAGAAAAAGAAGCAATCATGAGATGAGAAAAATGGGTCTCCAGGTACAGATGGTCTTTCACACTCCTGTTCTACCTGGAGCTGGATCTTTAGAGCCTTCTGTGGAGATTTCTGACTGAGTTTACGACTCTTCAGCAAAATAAATCAACTCTGATCAACGCTCCAGAGCAGAAGGGGGCGCTAATGCAGCAACAAGCTGAATGCCACCCGCAGCAAAAGAAGAAGAAGAAAACGAGGTTCCGCTGGTAAGAACTTCTTTGTTCTCCTCCGTTTTTAAATATTTAAGATCGTAAATCTAATTTGAACCCTTTGTTTGGATATGAATGTGAAAGAGAATGTAATAGTTTGGCTTGTAGAAACTCTCCAGAAAGCCTCTTTGTTTGCTGGATTAGAGCAGCATTAACACTGACATGAGTTCGTTCAAGAACACGAGTTCGTTTCAACAGATTCTTTAATTCAGAGTAAATGTGTTCGTGCTTATAACAGGATTCCATTAGTTTATAAAAGATTAGTGTTACGATCACAAAACTTTATTTACAGTCGATGTGGCAGCTGAATTCATGTCCTCTGGAGGCAACTGCGCATGTGCGTAGATACTAGAGTTACGGAGAGCCAAACGGGACACATTTCCTTTCGCTTCATTAGAACGTCTGTGATGAGCTGCATTTAATTGAAATAAGTTAAACACAAATGTTTATTCTGAGAGATAAAGAGTACAGATGGTGAATCTGGAGAGAATGTAAATACAAGCAGCTAAACTCACACATGAAATTTTTTATTAAAGAACTCATGAAGCTCTGACACTGACGCAGAAACAGAACAATTAACGTTAATAAATGTGATGTTCTTTTTTCACTGAGTCTGAATGAATGGTAATTAATTAGTTTAAAATACTATACATTTGTATTTTAATTGACAGGTGTATTGTGATTATCTTTGCAACAAATAAATAAATTCATAATAATTTTAAAACTGGTGTGCATTCCCAGATGGTGGCGCTTGTAACTCCCTCTGGACTTTTAACGACACCAGGTGTTCCTTTTGAGGGCATTTATTTGCAGGCTGATGCTATCAAACATGCCGTGAGAACTGTACAAACATGTAAATAAATATATACATATAAATACATATTCTCACAGAGAACGACATAACTCAAATATATCACACATACAACATAAACGGACATAACTTGTTGGCCGCAATACCAAAAGGAGTTCAAACCGAGTCTTGCTACTTGAACCAAACAATTAACTCCATGTTCCTTTGTTCACGGTAAAAATGCGCTGGATGTATAACGATATGAAACAACATCAACTTAAAGTTCCATTAAATTATAAATCAACTATTAACGCTTAACTTATAGTAATGATCAGGGACTGTTTCAAAGAACATAAACTGTAATTATAATCACTGAAATAAATTAATAATCTTGAAAACAGTGAAACCAGCAAATGCCCTCACTGGCAGCTACAGCGCTAATGCTCCAACAGAGAGGTTTCAGGCTGCCATTAAACATCAACAGAAGAAGAAGAAGAAGAAGAAGAAGAAGAAGAAGAGAAAGCGAGCACATTGTTCCTCCGCTGAAGATACGAGCAGAGAAACAACACTTCTAACCGAGCTCAGCTTTTAGAGTTTTCTCAGAGAAGATCATCTCATACTGGAG
Source organism: Danionella dracula (assembly GCA_900490495.1). Lineage (NCBI taxonomy): Eukaryota > Metazoa > Chordata > Actinopteri > Cypriniformes > Danionidae > Danionella > Danionella dracula. Next base: position 20,400 of record UELW01000619.1, on the reverse strand, counting down.
GAGATCCAGATTCAACTAGAACTCTGAGAATAAAAGAAGAGGAGCAGAGAGGAGTGTGTTTCTCTTCATTCTCTTGCTCTGGATCACACTCTTACATCTCAACCTGATGAGAGCTGATGATGGACCTTCATCTGTTTTCTTTTCGCTGAAAATTATTTTCATTAATACATTTTAGAACAACTGTATTTGTAAAGCAAATTTAGTATATTTAACAAAGATAACAAAATACTATTCTATTATTTCCTGGTAAGCTATTTAAAATGTAAAACAAAACTTTGTGTTTGTGATTAATTAACTTGCATACAACCGTCCAGCAGGAGGCAGCAGAGCAACTTCAGTTTGTTTCTGCTGCTGTTAAACCCAGAAGAAGAAAAGAAAGAGGAAAAGATTGAGAAGATCTTTCTCTTCAGCTGAAGAAGAAACAAACAGAAGAACTCCAGCAGCAGAAACTAATCACAGACTGCAGTAATACTCGAGTAAAGATGGAGCTGAAAGAAGAACCCTGCAGAATAAAAGAAGAAGAAACAGAAGAACTAACAGGTCAGTGTTTCTCTTTGTGTTTAAACTCTGATCGAGAATCCAAAGAGAAAGTAGTTTTAATGAGCAAAAAATAAACAGATTTTTGTTGTGTTTTAGACATCGGTTCACAGTTTATTCTCTTATTTGTTGTTTTTAATCCTAGTCTCAACTGAAGTGAAGAAAGACTGTGAGAACCTGTTCCAGATCAAAAAGGAAGAAGAAACTCCTGGAGAGACAAAGATGGAGCTGAAAGAAGAACTCTACAGAATAAAAGAAGAAGAAACAGAAGAACTAATAGGTGAGTGTTTCTTTTCATTCTGAGAGAATCCAACCAGAATATTATTTGATCCAAGTTTCAATAATTAGAATATAATGTTTATATGTTATTAAAAGACTATGTATATAGTTCTAAAATTATATATTTTATTCTTTTAAAAGTAACATGTTTGCTACTAATAAAACTTCTTTTTGCAAACATGAAATTAGTTCAATGGTTTTTAGAACAATAATCAAACAATATTTCATTTCCATCACATTTGTTTAGTTCAATACAATTCATACAGATATCTTTAATTGTAAATGTATTTTTAAAATTAGTTACCTTGTAGATTTTATTTCTCACAGATTAGTTTAGTTTTTAGATAATAATAATTTACAGCAAAAAGTTTATTTATCACTTCCTAACATATCCACTGCTGCTGCCCATAGCTCAAATATCTTAAACAGATTTATTCTAATCTATTGTCGAACACAACATTTTTTCTCTTTCTTTCAAACTATAAAGCCTCACTTGTTCAAGTCTACACACACTAAGCTCAAACTAGAAACTGTGTCCTTCTCTGTTTCAGAAGAATCATTAAAAACTTTCAACAGGTTTCAAATTTTCCACATTTTTCCAAATCTCTAAAAACATTTCCACAATTCTCCACTTTGTTTACGAGGGTCCTGCTCTAGCTTCAGCGGATCCGCTGCACATCGTCCTCAGCTGAACTCTCTTTCCTCCGCTCTCAGTAGCTGCTGCTGAAGCCTCCATAGATAGAACTGAGAGAGTGCTGCCTCAGCGAGAGGAAGCTGTCTCCTCCACAGCTTTCACTTTTTACAAAACCCTAATCAATATCTTCATTCGGTAATGAAGCCGATTCTTTTTAGCCAGTTCTTTTTGCATCAGTTTTTTTTCATTAAAATAGTATTTCTTTTTCCACTTTTCAAGCTATTTGACTGCTTCAGAATCCTTCTCACACATAGCATCTAGTTCGTAGCTCTTTTGCGACACTATTACTCATTTGGTAATATTTACATTTGTACGTGTGTCTCAGAGAACGGCTCCGCGCTCCTCTCTCACCGGGTCGTCCCACCACCAACGATTCCCTCAAAGAAAACCGCTTTTACTTCGAATCACATTAACAGTATTTTCATTCAGGCCTCTCAGTCTCCGATTGATCTGAAAAGCAGAAAACCCTTTTAAACATTAGAATTAAATTTAAGTTGAAATCTTACCTGAATATTGAGTTTGTGGGTCAGTGTCTCCTAGGAGAAATGTTCTGGTCACCCTCCTCCATCAGACAGGTCCTGGTCTCTTTATGCTTTGAATCTGATACATCTTACATTTAGCATCTTCATCACATGGAATTATGAACTCAGATTTCATTATTATTTTAACAGTTCTAATAAAAGATGTTTAGTGCTTTTTGAAGTAAATAGATTGAGTTAAATTGAAGTTTAAAAGAAATGTATTTTGATATAATATGATCTATGAATTTTGTCTTAATTTATCACAGGCTCAACTGAAGTGAACAAAGACTGTGAGAATCTGTTCCAAGAAACCCAGGTCAAAAAAGAAGAAATTTCCCAATCTGAAGAGAAATTCACAGAGAAACCAGCGGCAAAAAGAAAAAATGAAGATTGTCACTACTGCTCATTATGCAGAAAGAGTTTCAGTAAAAAAAGCTGTTTTAAGAAACACATGAAGATTCACACTGGAGAGAAACCATACAAATGCTCAATCTGCAAAAAGAGTTTCACTCATTTGTCCACTCTTAAAAACCATGAGTGGGTTCACACTGGAGAGAAACCATACAAATGTTCAGTCTGTAAAAAAACTCTCAGCAGATCATCTTATCTTAAATCTCATGAAAAGATTCACACTGGAGAGAAACCATACAAATGTTCAGTCTGTAAAAAGACTTTCAGCAGATCATCTTATCTTAAATCTCATGAGAGGATTCACACTGGAGAGAAACCACACAAATGCTCAATCTGCAGAAAGAGTTTCACTCAATTGTCCTCTCTTAAAAACCATGAGTGGGTTCACACTGGAGAGAAACCATACAAATGTTCAATCTGCAAAAAGAGTTTCACTAAATTGTCCAATCTTAAACGTCATGAGAGGATTCACACTGGAGAGAAACCATACACATGTTCTACCTGTAAGATGAATTTCAAAGAATTGTCCACTCTTAAATCTCATGAGAGGATTCACACTGGGAAAAAACATACGAATGTTCAGCCTGTGAAAATACTTTTATCGGTTTATCCACTCTTAACTGTCACACTGGAGAGAAACACTGCAACTGTTCATACTGTAAAAAAAGTTTTGATTCTTCATGGGACTTAAATTGTGTATTTCTGTTTATTTCATGAATTAATGTGCCATTTCAGACTGTGAGGTTGTTGATTTGATTTCTTTATTTAATACGAATATGCAGGTGTATGATCTAAAAGATGGAACAAAATAAAGTGTAAACACCTTAATGATCATGGAGAAGTTATTGTGAACAGATGCTTGAACCACTTCAGCTGGCTCCTCTCGATGTGGAGCAGCAGTGGCTCTAGTCCAAGCTCCTCCCGAGTGATGGAGCTCCTCACTCTATCTCCAAGTGCCCCCTCACCCTACGAAGGAAACTCAGTTTGGCCATGTTTCAAAACTCAGCAGTGGTGTCAGGACCAGCTTTTCTCTCTCAGTAGAGCCTAACACTAGCTTCTAACGCTGGTTTGCCTCCTATGCACTGGATCAGAAGAGGACAGAGAAACGGGGTCCTGAAGGAGGAGTTGTGCTGTTGTTCCTGATGTGTTGAGAAGATGAACTGATGATCATCACCGGTTCTCCAAGATCAATTAATATCACACCTGTACTCCAAGAGCATACTAGACGAGCTGGCGCAGTGCTCCGAATGGTGAGAAGAGGTGGAAGGAGGAAAAGCAAACATAGGTGTGGTCTCGTGGGTTGTGACTGTAACGCTGTAAATGATTGGTGGGAGGGATCATAATTAGATGGTCAATTATTAGCCAAGCTCTTCCCAAACTTATGTTAATTCAATAACTAACCTCATTTAAATCATAACCTGCACCTCCTGATCTCTCTGAGCTCATCAGCATTCATCATCACGCACGCTTTGTTCCTTTGTTTATCAAGAACATAAATCAGGTTACTTTGGATTCATATGGATGAAAAACTATATATTAGGAGAGAAGAGTCAATTAAAGTGTTTATGGAAATTGGATTTTATGATTAGGACCTAAATATTAACTGACTTTATTCATTGGAAAACAATAATAGTTTTTAGTTTCATATTCCACGAAGACTTTTTTAGAAAGTTGGAGGTGAGGAATTTCTACTTGACCGTGATTACAACATTCAACGTCTCATAATCCAACTATCTCAACTCCGTCAGCGAGTGTTGTTTTATTAGAAACTTTCTACAATCAGAATTTTGCCTCACAATACTCCACTCTAGAACAGTAGATACATTACTGATACATTAAAATAATTCTTTGTTTATAAAAGAATGGATGTAACACGTTTATGGTCAGTATCACATTTGTTTGATTATAATAATGTCATCTGAGCAGTTCAAAAGCAAATATAATGTAACCTTAAATCAAACTAAATTAAAATCTACAATAAAAGCTGTCTATGGCGGCAAATCAGGGTCATAATTCCAGCGCGCGCATTTGATAATCACGCGCGCATAATATTAAAATTTGAGCGAGCAGAAACAGATCCGCGCGCGCAGAGAATCAAACCGCGAGCTTTTTTTCAACCCGCGCACGCGCGCGACTGAACCTGAGAGCAAAACACTCTGTGGCGCGCGCGGGGAGGGGCTTACCTGCTCGCTCTCAATCTGAACCTGCGCGCGCGCGACTCATTCCTGCGCGCGCACGCTAACATGATTTTTGTCCAAGATGGGGCGGGACCCTCGTTTCCCGGAAGTCAGCTGTGATTGGATGCCTGTTTGTCAGTCAGTTCTGTCCCTTTAACGCTCAAAGTCTCCCCAACAAAGACGTTAACCAACTTATAAAAGTGACTCTTTAATCAAACAACAACGACAAGCCAAAGACATTTACAAACATTACAACAAAAACAATAAAGATGACTACAAGAACAATATAAATCTGACTGAATATTACTCCAACAGCTTAAAGAATACAAATAAAACAATCCAAGTTGCTTTTGTGTTTAAAGGATAAACTCTAATCAATGTTTTTTTTAAATCCTGTCTCAAGAAGAGTTGTTAGTTGTGTTCATATCTGGAATATAAATGTATGAATAGATACGTTTTGTTAATGTCAAATTAGACCACTGTTAAAGTTGACGTTATATGGCATGTTTCTATCTTTAACATGTTTTTAAGTTTTTGTGAGTTCTCGATTAAATAGTAATTACATTTTACTGTTTTGACAAAACTAGGCCTGCATTATTACATTTTTGAGTTTCTAGAGTCTAATGCAAATGTATAATTTCAGACTTGAAATTGAAACTTGAGCCTCTTAACACACTTTGAAAGAAACTGAAGCACGCTTTATAACGAAGCCTTTATTGATCACACAATCATCGATAAGCTCTAGCGGTTCTTCCATCAGTTCCTGAAGCAAGCTGCATTAATCCAGATCATGAAAATCTAAATGATCTCACACTGCAGCTTCTGAAACAACAAACTCAGATATTATAAGTATTTGGGTGTCGCGGTGGTGCAGTGGGTAGCACGGTCATCTCACAGCAAGAAGGTTGCTGCTTCGAGCCTCGGCTGGGTCGGTTGGCATTTCTGTGTGGAGTTCTCATGTTCTCCTCGTGATCGCGTGGGTTTACTCCGGGTGCTCCGGTTTCCACCACAAGAACAAAGACATGGGGTACAAGTTAATTAAGAAAAAAGAATTGTCCAAAGAATGTGTGTGTGGATGTTTCACAGCAATGGGTTTCACTGATGTTCTTTTTCACAATCTTTCCAGATTAACCATCTGTACTCTTTGTCTCTTAGAATAAACATTTGTGTTCAATTCTGAACAGACATCTAAAATCTAAAAAAAAATGCTCCTTAAATCCTTCGAAGAAAAAGCTGTCAGATTGTTGTGTTCAAGAGCAAGTGTTTCCTGAGTGAAAACTAACACTGGAGCTTTCTCACTCGCTGAGAGTTCAGAGATCCTGAGTCCCTGAATCTCTCTCATCTGGAAAAATCTCTTTCTGATGCTTCTCTAAAAGTCATTTCACAGTCAGCACACGAGTATGGTTTCTCTCCCGTGTGAACCATCCGATGTTGTTTCAAACTTCTTGCTCGTATAAAAGTCTTTGCACAATCAGCACACGAGTATGGTTTCTCTCCCGTGTGAATCTTCTTGTGATGATTTAAATTTCCAACTTTTTTTTAAACGCTTTCCACACTCAGAGCAAATATGAGGCTTTTTGCCTCTTGGTTTTACAGTTTGTTTCTTTGTATACTTCTCTTCAGTCTCAAACGTTTCTTCTTCCTTAATGTCGAACATTTTCTCAAAGATAAGATAACAAAGAGAAAACAGATTCACCATTTTATTATTAATTTCTCAAAAATGCTACAGTAAAATCTTCTGAAACTTGGTGAGGATATAGCCCAGAGGCTCCTCTGAAAGCCTGAATAGAGAAACCTAACGCACCCATAAGAAATATGTTGTAAATAATATTTGAAGTCTTGAAAAAATTATTTTTAATTAAAATAAAGATTAAATAAATAAGTTCTGAATTAATTTTGAGTTTATATTTTTATTCAATTTGCATTATATTTTATTATGGTTTTATTACAAAATAAATACATACCTAAAACATTTTTATTTTAACATAAGAAAAACAAGTAGTCAACATGTTTATAGACGGTTTAGTGATAACGAATGCTGAAATGTTCCTCTTAAAACAACGTCTTGGCGGTACAAAGAGAATTGAGTTTGCTGAGCGCGAGATCCCATTCACTTGGATGAGCGAGCGCGAGTGCGTAACTTTTCCTCGGTCCCTAACATTCACTCGAATAAGAAACTGAGAGCAGGCGGATTGCGTCAATTAAGGTGGACTGAAAATCCGAATAAGAAGCTTTGAATAAGAAGCTGGATTCAGCCTCGTGCAGGAATGATGGGTCTCCAACCTAAAGTATAGAGAGCCCATAATTCACACGCACGCACACTCACGCAGAGCCACCTACTGTAAAAAAATATTTTTTCCTCCTCTGTCTTTGTCTTCTTCCTTTATTTCCTCCTGCTTTGGTTTATTGATCAGTTGATACAATTTCTATTATGAGAAGCTGAGATAGACTTGAATTGTGTAACAGATCTCATATTGTCTCTCCCCTAATGTAAGTCGCTTTGGACAAAAGCGTCTGCCAAATGCATAAATGTAAATGTTATGTCACCGGAGTCACATGATGGATGTCTTTTCCATCGTTAGTGCGTGGACAGTTCATCAAAAAACTGTGTGACATGAAGTAGACGCAGTTTTGCAGATGTTCTTACCACAGCCATATTTGCACATTTACTGTGTAGTTTTGAATATTAACAATGGTAATTTTTTATACTAAAGAATAATGGAATAGGAAGTTATTTTACATCACATTGAGCACAGGCAACTTCCTCTTATGAGCCACATGTCCCACCCATCTCTCCTCTAGACTGCTGTAACTGTTTCTGAGACCTCCGGAAGTGGTTGGTTTTTGTAACGCTTCCTGGAATTAAAAAGGTTGCCGCTTGGTCTGTAAGAGTAAACAAGTGTATGGTTTCTCTCCAGTGTGAATCCTCTCATGAGATTTAAGATTGGATCCTTTGTTGAAACTCTTTTTACAGAGTGAACATTTGTAAGGTTTCTCTATGGTGTGGATCCTCTCATGAGACTTAAGATCGCACGATCGAGTGAAACACTTCATACAGAATGAACATTTGTAAGGTTTCTCTCCAGTATGAATCCTCTCATGAGTTTTAAGATCGTGGGATCGAGTGAAACTCTTCTTACAGAATGAACATGTGTATGGTTTCAATCCGGTGTGAATCCTCTCATGGGTTTTAAGATTGTGGGAATGACTGAAACACTTCATACAGAAAGAACATTTGTATGGTTTTTCTATCGTGTGAATCTTCTCGTGAGATTTAAGAGCGGATGATTGATTGAAACTCTTCTTACAAACAGAACATGTGTATGGTTTCTCTCCAGTGTGAATCCTCTCGTGAGATTTAAGATCGTGTGATCGAGTGAAACTCTTCTTACAGAATGAACATTTGTATGGTTTCTCTCCAGTGTGAATCCTTTTATGAGAATTAAGATTGTGTGCTTGAGTGAAACTCTTCTTACAGAAGGAACATTTGTATGGTTTCTCTGTGGGGTGAAACCTCATGCGTTTTTCAAGAGAGCCTTTCAGACTGAAAGTCTTTCCAGATTCAGAGCAGGAGGAACACTCTTCATTTTCTCTTTTTGCTGCAGACTTTTCTGTGAATTTCTCTTCAGAAATTTCTTCTTGCTTTTTGACCTGGGTTTCTTGGAACAGATTCTCACAGTCTTTGTTCACTTCAGTTGAGTCTGTGATTAAATAAAGACACAAATAAATCATACATTTGCAAAGTTAAACTCTCAATTGTAATAGCACTCAATAAAATACACACTCTTTCATCATGTATTTACCTGCAGAACTTTTTTATTTCCCTTGTTAGTAAAATACTGACTCATATTGTAAAGTTTGCACTGTGGCTCCTCCCCCTGCTGGTGTTCTGTTGTAGTTCTACTTCCTGCTGGAATTTCTCTCCCCTCCCCGTGAACGCTCGAGATTTATTCATCATTCATTTATGAGGAAAGAGAACTCAGTTTAAAAGTCTCAAATCTCTTTTAAATCTTCAATTTAACTCAATCCATTTACTTCAAAAAGCACTAAACATATTTTAGAGGAACACTTGAACAGCATTATTTATCTCCAGTTATAATTTTAGAGTGCATTTCTACACGATGAACTCCCAGATAGAATAAAAGGACTTTGTTACGATCATATTTTCAAAAGTTTAAAAAATGTGTTCATTTAGAAAAGTGTTTATTAGAAAAAACAATGATTTGATCTCTACTCCTCTAGATTTCTGAGAGATGAATACAGCAATAACATTTAGCAAACAAAGAGCTGCTTTCTCATCAAACCAGTTGCTTTATACACACTCCATCTTTATTATTCTATTAGTTTAAGAAGAGATACTTAAGAATGAAAATGTTTCAGATGTTAGGAAGTTAATTTCATGACTTTTACAAATACTTCTAGTAAAAATCACTTCAAAATAATGATTAAACTGAACAGCTTTTCACATTGCAGTGTTATTTACAAATGTACAGTTAAATGTCACCGTGTTAGAATTATCAGATGATTATTCAAAGCCAGAAATAAGATAAACTGTGCATACACTGAGCACTTTTTACTCGTATGATTCATTAAATTATTTCTGGATAAGAGGCTCAAATATTGTTTCTGTCTGTTGAGGTTCCTTCAGTTTCATTACAGTAATATTGAGCTAAAAAAGTTCATTTTAGATTTCATCCCATTATTATTTTATTTATTAAAGATTGTTTTATTTATTTCTGCTAATATATCCTTTATTTGTTATTATGTTAATATTATTATATTAATATATTATTTATTTCTGCTAAATATATGTTAGCCTAACCCTAACCCTGTGTTTGTGATTTATAGTTTCAGAAGAGAATGAGAAGAGAAAAAGAAAGCAGGAGAGGAAAACAAACACAACACAGCCGCAGGAGAAAAGCAAGAGTCTTCAGTAAGAGTCTTTTTTGGTTTTGTTTAGTTCTGCTTCAGAAGAGCTGCAGGGGCCCCTGTACCTCTGTTTGCCTTGGGCCCCAAAAATGCTAAATCCACCACCAATATTATAACACTCACCGATCTGTTCCTCTAAGTTCTCTTCTTTTATTCTGCAGAGTTCTTCTTTAATCTCCATCTCTCCTCCAGAATGAGATGATCTTCTCCTGATGAAGCTCTTCTCTTTAGCTGAGGGGATAGCAGAAGCTTGATTGTAAAACCATCTCTAGATCGACCCATCTCCTTCAGAAGCTCCTCCACTCCTACAGTCCCTCCAGAACCTCCTCCACAACTACATGCCCTCCAGAAGCTCCTCCACTCCTACAGTCCCTCCAGAAGCTCCTCCACTCCTACATGCCCTCCAGAAGCTCCTCCACTCCTACATGCCCTCCAGAAGCTCCTCCACTCCTACGTGCCCTCCAGAAGCTCCTCCACTCCTACATGCCCTCCAGAAGCTCCTCCACTCCTACATGCCCTCCAGAAGCTCCTCCACTCCTACATGCCCTCCAGAAGCTCCTCCACTCCTACATGCCCTCCAGAAGCTCCTCAACTCCTACATGCCCTCCAGAAGCTCCTCCACAACTACATGCCCTCCAGAAGCTCCTACAGTCCCTCCAGAAGCTTCTCCACAACTACATGCCCTCCAGAAGCTCCTCAACTCCTACATGCCCTCCAGAACCTCCTCCACTCCTACATGCCCTCCAGAAGCTCCTACAGTCCCTCCAGAAGCTTCTCCACAACTACATGCCCTCCAGAAGCTCCTCCACTCCTACATTCCCTCCAGTAGCTCCTCCACTCCTACATGTCCTCCAGAAGCTCCTCCAGAAGCTGCGCTCTGAGAAGAAACAGCGGCTCGAGTTCTATCTCAGAAAGGAAGGAAATCTCTCACCAGAACTTCCTCTCTTAAATCATAAAAAAATCTTCTGATTACTTCTCCCTTCTATCACTTCTATGTTAAATGAAATTTGAAAGCATTTGCTGCTAAACTTGATTACATATTGATTGATTGAACTTTCTCTCTTAAATCTTAAAAATCTATCACTTCTATGTTCAGCTGAGAAAACCTCTTTATTGAACAACAAGACTAAATGAATAGTATGTAATCTCTTCTCTGTTCTAAGATGCTTTGGATGAAACTGAGTAGGAGTTAATCATCACTGACAAACTTTAGGAAATCATCTTCTAACCAGAAGCAACCTCACATTAAAAACCTGCAGGAAGAATCTTCAGATTTTTAGCCTCTGAAGTGAATTCTCTGTGTTTGTGTGTGAAACTCTACATTCAGAGCAGATTAGAGATTTGTTGCTGCAGTTTGTTTCAGTCGCTTCTTTGTGTTTTCTCTTCAGTTTAAAACAGTTTTCTTCCTTAATGTCGCGTGTTTTCTCAAAACATTATCTTCACAACCTAAAATCTAAAATTAAAATAAAGAAATGAAACTAAGGCAAAAGTAGATTCCTCAAAAAGAAGCTTTTCAATAAAATGATCTTCTAATGTCACATTTCTCATCACGAGTTAAAAACTCATAAAACACTCACTGATCTGTCTTTTATTCAGCAGTTTATTCTTGTTTTATTCTGATATATAAGTGATCATTAATGATTGTATAGTTAAAACGATTTTGAAACCGAAAGCTCTGTAAAAAAAAAAAACAATGAATTCCAATAATATAAATTTACAGATTTCAATAGTAAATTTGCATGAAAATGTGTAAAAACTCTGCTCAACAAGCAAATGACCGTAAAGTAAAATCATTTAAAGTCTGTCATTGTTTAATGGTATTTAAATATAACATGTCTTTTAAAAACTTCAGAGTCAGAGAATGAAGAGAAGCACAAACCGATCTGTTCTTCTGTTTCTTCTTCTTTTATTCCACAGAGTTCTTCTTTAATCTCCATCTCTCCTCCAGAATGAGAAGATCTTCTGAAAGAGATGTTTATCTTTGGCTGAAGTAAAAACGTGTTTCTTTGTTGGGTTTTGTTTCTTCTCTTCTTCTTTGTTTTTAATGGCGATTTGCGAACCAGTTTCACGGTGCATTATCGCCCCCAACTGGACTGGAGTGAGGATCAGGATTCCGTGAAAGTGACCAGTTCTATACAAAAAAACATTAATTAATGAAATAAACTAAAATACAAAACTCCTAATATTTAATAAGTAACAGTAACTAACAAAAAAGTATTTTGATGTTTTAATGAAGCTGAATATTCATTTACAATGGCTTTAACTGGACTAACCTGTTAAGGAATTAAACCTTTTATTTTATTGATAATTAAAACATGACTAAACCTATTGCAATTTTAAATGTCTATAATGTGACAATATTAAAGTGTTAATTAATTTTGGGTTGTTGTTTTTTTTTCAAAAAGACTACGACTAAAACTTGCTCAAGAGATTTAAGAGCAGACGCAGTATCAAAACTCTCTTTGAACATCTGTATGACTTTTTTACAATGTGAATCCTAATGAGTTTTGAGTTGAAAATTAATCTCTTTTTACAGACTGAACAGTTGTATGGTTTCTCTCCAGTGTGAATCCTCTCATAAGATTTAAGATATGTTGAAGTGGTGAAACTCTTCTAAAAGAATGAAACATTTGTATAGATTTTCTTTGTTGTTGTTTTTTAATAGAGTCTTTTAGACTCAAACTCTTTCCACATTCAGAGCAGGATGAAAATTCTTCATTCTCTCTTTTTTGCTGCTGGCTTTTCTGTAAATTTGTTTTCATACATTTCTTCTTCCTTTTTGACCTACGATGCGATGATATGTCTATGTGAATATGTGTTGAATGTGCTTGTTGCAAGGGTCACGGTGGCGCAGTGGGTAGCACGGTCGTCTCACAGCAAGAAGGTCGCTGGTTCTAGGCTCGGCTGGGTCAGGTGGCATTTCTGTGTGGAGTTCTCATGTTCTCCTCGTGATCGCGTGGGTTTTCTCCGGGTGCTCCGGTTTCCCCACAAGAACAAAGACATGCAGAATAAGAGAATTGAGTAAGAACAATTGCCCATAGTGTTAAAGAGTGAATGTGTGTGTGAATGTTTCCCAGCGATGGGTTGCGGCAGGGAAGGGCATCCGCCACGTAAAACATATGCCAGAGAGTTGGCGGTTCATTCCGCTGTGGAGACCCCGAAAGGGAAGAAAGCCGACATGAAGATGGATGTGCTTGTTGCTATGGCTTTTTCTCCCCTAATCTCACACTGCTCTGACTGAAGTACAGAGTGAGAAGGGCATGTTTTTAAGCCACTTCTCCTGTTGTATATTTCCTATTTCATTTGCTACCTCACTGACTTGTCTTCCCCCCTGTAATGTGTTGTCTACATCTTGGTCAGAGGGGTCCAATTTCGCTGCATGTAACAGTATAGTGACAAATAAAGGCAATCAATCAATGAAAATGAACTTGAAACAATCACCTACAGTATGAATAATATTCTCACTAGCACCCTAGACACTGTAGCCCCGCTTAAATGAAAACAAGTCAGAGCTAGACAGGCCACTTTGTGGTCTGATGATAATACACAGGTGCTAAAATTGTCTACGATTGTAGTTTGATTGGAACAGTTGTTCTGATCCTCCTCCTCATGAGAAGCTCTGAAGGACTGAATCCGTTAGCAAGAGGTGCTGAACGATGCACCGTTAAAGCTAGAGAGGGGTCAGTGGATTTCTGGAGGAAACGTTTAACTGTTCGTACTGCTCGCTCTGTCTCTCCGCTGCTCTGTGAGAACCGAGGACTGGACGTCACATGTTTAACCCTCAGAACTAAATTACACTCTACTGATGCGTTTCAGAGACTGTTACGAGCTAGAGATGGAATGTCTAGGGTGGACAGTCATAACATCTGAATGTGAAGAACAAACTGGGATGAATGGGCTGAATGAAAGAAAGACCAGAGTTAGCACACAACAACAATTTATTTTACAGCAACGTTCACAATAACACAAACCAATGTAGACAGCGATTAACAAAACTTAGCAAATCCAGCTCTGTCAATAATTAAATGAAAACTCACAGGAAACTTCTGCTTCAGGGAAATTGCTATGAGCCTTTAATAAATCAAAATCAGGAGAACAGCATGAGAAATAAAGTAATTAATAAAACTAAAAGAGACTATCTGAGCTCCAACCACTTATCTAGTTTAAAAATAAAAATAAACCAAAAACAGTCAATTTCACCGTGTGCCACGCCCTGCGTTCCCTACACTCGCTACAAACATAAATACTAAAAGAGCACTGTCTCTGAAACCTTCCTAATGTGTTTAACAAGTATCAGTGTGTATGGTGTAAAACTAACTGAACACAGCAACACACAAAACACTCACAGAGAAGCAGCACTACGATCTCACTGATCTAACACTTAGTTTAGAAAATCACACCACCAAGAAGCCACTAGAGAAACACTCTCACTGCTTGAACACGCAAACTCAGAGGCGCTTGAACACTGACGGAGCAGAAGAGAGAGCTTTTATAGCAGCCAGACACACTGTGATTGGCTATCAGTAGAGTGTAATTTAGTTCTGAGGGTTAAACATGTGACGTCCAGTCCTCGGTTCTCACAGAGCAGCGGAGAGACAGAGCGAGCAGTACGAACAGTGAAACGTTTCCTCCAGAAATCCACTGACCCCTCTCTAGCTTTAACGGTGCATCGTTCAGCACCTCTTGCTAACGGATTCAGTCCTTCAGAGCTTCTCATGAGGAGGAGGATCAGAACAACTGTTCCAATCAAACTACAATCGTAGACACAAAGCTCATAACCTGTCACATCTGCATCCAGAAGAGATCTTGTGTGAGGGAAAACATGTCAGAGAGGAACCTTGTGGCAGCAGCAGGTACTCCAAGGTCTTACAATATCGAGACCCCTAAAGTTACTCTGAAGAGGAAGAGGTTCCATCCATCACAGACTCAGAACCAGACACCTGAATCTTCAGAGTCTTCGCTGTCAGAAGTAGCAGGAGAGTGTGCGTCCTCTGAAGGAGTGCACCGATCTACTCCTCAAACTTCAGGAAGAGAGACGCTTTCCTGTTGGAAGAAGGATTCCTCGAGTCTACCTAAAAGACTAACTGATCACAGACAGAGGAGCTGAGTGAGGTCTGAGGAAGAATAATCCTCACACTCGGGTCGAGTTTAATCATTCTCAGAATTCATCTCTCTTAGAAACTAGTAGTTCATTTATTTTCATATTTAAAAAGGTCATTTCAAAAGTCTTAAGAGTCACATCTTTTATTTTACATATTATAGAAGGGTAAATGCACACTGTGTTGATGTTGAAAGAAAATGTATTGATGTTCATGTTGTGTCTCTACTCAGAAAGGGGGATGTAGAGATAAATAATATAACGAGGCAGGAATATTATAAGTGAGTGGAACGTAACAAGAGGATTTATTATAACAAAGGACCAAAAACATGTCTGACATTATTGACCCAGCTTATGGCTACGACTGGAAATACGTATGATATCAGGACAGAACAGATGATTGTCTTTGGAGCTGTTCCAGGAATGTCCTGCTGGGAGGAGACTCTGGGAGACCCAGGACTCGCTGGAGAGATGACGTCTCCAGACTGACCCAGGAACACCTCTGTAAACTGATCATCGATAGTTATTGTGTGGTAAATAAAAAATACTTAAAAGGTTTTTTTAAAAGACTAATTTTGAGTAAAACTAATGATCATTTTTGTCAAAACGATTAAGACAAAACTTAGCTGGCAGCCAAAAACAGCACTGCTCATGAGATTTAAGATCGGATGAAGGATCAAAACTCGTTCTGCAGTGTGAACATTTGTAGTGTTTCTCTCCAGTGTGACTGACAACATCTGTATGGTTTCTCTCCAGTGTGAATCCTCTCATGCGATTTAAGACTGAATGAATGAGCAAAACTCCTTTTACAGACTGAACATTTGTATGGTTTCTCTCCAGTGTGAATCCTCTCATGACTTTTAAGATTTGACGATTTATAGAAACTCTTTTTACAGTCTGAACATCTGTATGATTTCTCTCCAGTGTGAAATCCTCTCATGAGCTTTAAGATGATATAAACTAGTGAAACTCTTTTCACAGACTGAACAATTGTATTTTTTGATTCCAGTGTGAACACTCTCATGGGATTTAAGAAAGAATACACTGGTGAAGCTTTTATCACAGATTGAACATCGGTATGGTTTCTCTCCAGTGTGCATCATCTCATGACGTTTAAGATCTAGAGACCTTTTGAAACTCGTTGTACAGTGTGAACATCTGTAAGGTTTCTCTCCAGTGTGAATCCTCTCATGGGTTTTAAGAGAGGATGACTCACCAAAAATCTTCTTACAGAACGAACATCTGTATGGTTTCTCTCCAGTGTGAATTCCTCTCATGGATTATAAGACGAGCTGAGTGGCAAAACTTTTCTTACATATTGAACATCTGTATGGTTTCTCTCCAGTGTGAATCCTCTCATGACGTTTAAGATCTGATGACGTATTGAAACTCTTTTTGCAGGTGTGAACATCTGTAAGGTTTCTCTCCAGGTGTGAATCCTCTCATGGGTTTTAAGAGAGGATGATTTAGTGAAACTCTTCTCACAGATTGAACATCTGTATGGTTTCTCTCCAGGGTGAATCATCATGTGCCTGTTTAAGATATTTTTATCACTAAAACTCTTTCCACATCAGAGCAGGATGAAAAATCTTTTACTTTCACTTTTTGCGTTGGTTTCTTTATGAATTTCTCTTCAGATTGGGAAATTTCTTCTTCCATTTGACCTGGGTTTCTTGGAACAGACTCTCACAGTCTTTGTTCACTTCAGTTGAGCCTGTGATTAAATTACAAGACAAAATAAATCAGATACTAAATTGTAATCACAACACTCAAAAAACACACTTTACTCATCTATGTACTTGACTTAATAGCTGCTGAACCTCATTTATATTATTTGTAAAATATCCACTAAATTATCTTTCTGAGGACCAAAGAAAAACGTAACTTTTTTATCTTTTTGATTTTATTTAGAGCAGCTCAAATGAATACAAAAATAAGGAGCAAAACAAATGTCTACTACAGGAGACATAAATGAAAGCGCTGGGTCTCAGGAGGAGACAGTAAAGTTTCCCTGCGGCTCCTCCCCCTTCTGGTGCTCCTCTTCTCCCTGTGAACGCTCGTCATGTTACTTCTATGAGGAAAAAACTCTTCCAATCTCTTAAATCTTCAGTTCAACTCAATTCATTTACTTCTTAAAACACCAAAAAACTTTGAGCGGAATACTTTAACAGCATTAACTATCTCCAGTTATAATTTTAGAGCACATTTCTACACAACAAACACCAAAACAGAAATAAAGTACTTTATTCTGATTAAATTTAAGTTAGGCATAACATGGATTGAGTCTTTGCATTCAAATTTATAAACATATTCCTTAAAAACAATGTAATACATCAATATCCGATTCTAAATATTAAATTTTGGATTAATGAATATTCTGGATGGAATTTATTTTGATATTTTAATAATTTTTGTATTTTCATATGTAGATTATGATCACGTTCTAATCTCTTTTAAAGTAATATTAAAGTAAATGTGTGAACGATGAGACGAGTTCATCTGAGTCACTCCTCACTTTTCTCTCTTTAGATTCTCTCAGAATGAAAAGAAACACTCACCTATTAGTTCTTCTGTGTCTTCTTCTTTTTATTCTGCAGAGTTCTTCTTTCAGCTCCAATCTTGTCTCTCCAGGAGTTTCTTCTTCCTTTTTGATCTGGAACAGGTTCTCACAGTCTTTCTTCACTTCAGTTGAGACTAGGATTAAAAACAACAAATAAGAGAATAAACCATGAACCGATGTCTAAAACACAACAAAAATCAGTTTATTTGATCATTTAAAACTACTTTCTCTTTGGATTCTCGATTCAGAGTTTAAACACAAAGAGAAACACTGACCTGTTAGTTCTTCTGTTTCTTCTTCTTTTATTCCGCAGAGGTTCTTCTTTCAGCTCCATCTTTACTCGAGTATTACTGCAGTCTGTGATTAGTTTCTGCTGCTGGAGTTCTTCTGTTTGTTTCTCTTCAGCTGAAGAGAAAGATCTTCTCAATCTTGTCCTCTTTCTTTTCTTCTTCTGGGTTTTAACAGCAAGCTAAAGGTTCTCTGCTGCCTCCTGCTGGACGGATTGTATGTACATGAATGAACCATGAATCTCGTGTCTCTCTACTGAACACGCCAAAAATGCTCTAAACAATTTACTACAAAATAACTTCAGCCAAGCGTAAAAGTTATACATTTTAGTTCGAAGAGTAGTTAGTGAATTTTCACAAAGTTTTATTAGCCAAGGATTAAAGATGATCCCATTTTGTCATCATTTTGGAACATCATTGATGTTGAAATTTCCACGTCTGGAAAAGATTGCGCGCTCACCGTAATCCGGACACTGTGTGTTCTTTCTTTTTTCTTCCAAATGGTTGGTCCAAAACCCGATCTGAAGAGCCACCGAGCTCGTGTTTATGCTAGTAATGTCCCGATCAGGTTTTTTTACCCTCGAGTCCGAGTCATTTGATTTAAAGATCTATCGCGTCCCGATCCAATACTTTCTGAAACATAAAGAAAAAAAAAGACCATTGAAGAAACAGAAGTAATTTAGATTTATTTAAATCACCTTTTTATTATTTAACAACTCTTAAGGAAAAGACTTTAAATGTTATATTATACTTAATTATATTATAGTTTTATTTCTTTGTGGATATGGATTTTCACAGCTGATTTCTCAGCAGACGTCCGTGGATGTTTGAGCATGAGAAGCTTGTTGGTTTGGCTCCAATGTCGGCAGTTGTGGTCCGGTGGATGAGGAGATCGACTTGTGATCTGAAGGTCGCAGGTTCGATCCCCAGATCCACCGAGTTGAAGTTGGAGTGAGTGAAACACTTGCTCTCCATCTTCAGCAACCACAGCTGTGGAGCCCTCGAGCGAGCTCCAGTTCCTGACTGCTCCCCGGGGCCCGAAGCCATGGCTCCCCCTGCTCCCTGGGCCTCGCACAAGGCTCTCACTGCTCCCCGGGGCCCGCAGCCATGGCTCCCACTGCTCGGGTGAGTGCTCACGGTGTGTGTGTGTGTGTGTGTGTGTACAGTGAATGGGTTTGATGCAGAGCACACGTTCCAGATTTGGCTCCAGAACTGCTCACTTTCTCTTTGATGATGTCAAACTCGCATTTTTATGGAAATCGCTGCTCAGAATATTCGTGCTCAGAACTCTCTGATGTTCAAGTGTTGTTGTAGTGTATCCCCGCGTCCACTTGCAAACTCTTACAACAAACTGTTGGAGTCTAACCTAGCGTCCTCAGTTCTGGCTCTGTGCAGAGGCGTTATTCCGCCACTAGATGGTGTGCTAGCGTGTTTGTTCAGTTCTGGTTTTATTTTCTTCTCTCTTCCCTTCCTGCCAGTATTTACACACACACACAGCTGTGTGCTGATGTCTCTCTCTCTCTTCAATAAAGAAAATATATGTAGAGATAAAGCTAACGTTACGCGAGTAAACACGCTGCGAAAGCGCAACACAAATATTAATCAATAACTCGCAGAGTGGATCCGGTTCAGAGGAAAGAGAGGTTCTGGTTTCGGTCGGATGATGTCATGTTACGTAAATGAGCAATAACAAACACGCCTTCCACTGATTTCTCTCTTTATTTCACTTTCAGCAGATGCTCCTCAAAAGGTCTGCAGGGCGCTCACCATCAGGACGAGATCCTCCACACTGAGAGCTTGCTGCTCCCCAAAACACAAAACCAGCTCCAACCTCACTCTTCTGTTTACATTAATATCCAAACAAAGGTTTCATAGTAAACTCGCTCTTACATTAGTAGATTTAAGCTCTTAAATCCCCATAAAAGCGGAGAACAAAGAAATCCTCACCAGCAGAATCTCCCTCGGTTTCTTTTCTTCTTCTTCTGAGGTTTTCTGGCCGTTTGGAGCCGCGCTTTTGGCTCATCAGCGCCTCCTCCTGGTGATGTGGTTTGGAGCTTATGAAGCAATTTTCTTAGTTCTGTTTTAGCTAGAAACCTGGAAAAGAAAAGCTGAATTGTATAAGAAATGTGTGTATTAATAAAAGATAGAAATCGAGAGGTCATCCCGCAATGTAAGTAAACTTTGAAAATAATTCAATAAAGACAGACTACGACTTTCAGTCCGATTTCTTTTACTTTTCAGCATAAGGTCATTAAACAGCAATATGGAGGGTTACAGAACCAACTCTCAAAACTGTACCTCCTATGTTGCTCCATAGGTGGAGTATATATACAGGAAGTTATCTCTGAATCAAGTTAGGGTCAGCTCACGTTATGTTCAATGTTCAAAGTATCCTAATAATCTGTTCCACATGAACATTGAACAGCAATAAAGGAGGGTTTCTCTTTCCTTCTTTTTTCCTTTGTGTTTTTTAGTGAATATTTTTTTATTTTCTTTGCTTCTTGTTTTGCTGCATCAGCTTCCTCATCTCCATCAATGTCTTTATGAGCAGGTATCCAATCACAATGATGGTTGTTTATTTATTTATTTTCATTTTTGTTATTTCTTCTAATATTTCAGTTATAATTTCATGTCTTGTATTGATTTGATTTGAATCTATGTTTGAAAGTGCTGCTGCTGAATATCGGTGTAAATTACTGTTGTTTAATATTAGTTTATGTTACACGTTTATTTGCTATCTTTATTGCTGTCAGTTCTGCAGTGAAGACTGTGAGGGGATCAGTTTCTCTTTCTTTATTGTGATTGTTTTCCTGATATCACAACAGCTGCTCCTGTTCTACCTGGAGCTGGATCTTTAGAGCCTTCTGTGGAGATTTCTGACTGAGTTTACGATTCTTCAGCAAAATA